>PQWD01005396.1:0-103690 GCA_019425675.1 Leucinodes orbonalis
AATGTTTTATAAAACCAACCCCATCTTTGTGTACAACATAACCGTTGTATTTCCAGTTCATGAACGTAACAAGAAAATCCAATTTTGTCTAAAATCGAATATTGTAGATTCGTGCAAGCTCGTTTAAGAGGGAAACCCTGTGTATTAGAATTAAGGATAAACCCATAGACTTAATAAGTATTAGGACGATCAAAATAATAAACAGAAGTGAGATTTGTGGGGGATTATGCAAATCAGATTACGCTGGTTGCTTTTTGGAATTTCAATTATATTTATTTGAGAGATATTATGCAATATGGGATAAAAACAGAAATCATGTAATTCGTGAGAGAACTAAAGATACCGACATAGCTCGCCGGAGTCGAAGTGGCAGTGGGCTGGTCACGTATATCACAGAACTGATGGCCGATGGAGCAGATGAGTTCTGAAGTGGAGACCGATTGGCAATTTATTTAATCGTATGGCGGACTATAATTTAGGCGATTACATATTTCACAATTTATTATGTACTTACTTATAAGTTCACACCCAGCTTGGCAACATACGGGATAAGATCATTTTTGACACTTGATTTGTAATAACACAAATACAGTGTTACTGACATTTTCATTATATTCACTAGTATATGCCGTTTGAGATTTGAGAAAGGTTGCTGGAGGCTGGATGAGAAAAGCGGAGGACCAGGATATTGGCGCAAAATAGGGGAGACCTATGTCCAGCAGTTGACGGATGATAAGTTGCAGAGAGAGAGACTATTATATGACGTAGTATTACTTATGGCGTCATTTATGTCATAATTATTAAAGTTTATCCTATTAAGATAAATGTAAAGAAATACATTTATGCATACATTTTCAGAAGGGTTTTACATATAATATCTGGCACACATTTTTCCCCAACAGTTAAGCTCTAAGTGAGTTTGAGGGATGTAAATCCATTACCCGTCTGCCCAACAAAAAGATTTCTTCGCTATTTTTGTTCGCACCGTTAAGTAAATCTGCTGACGCTTTTCATTGCGTGGTACACAAATGCTTTTTCAAGGTGTTGTGTTGGTATTAAGAGTCTTGGACAATACCAAACTGGAAAATCTTTGCATTACAACCATTTAATGTGGTAAATGTATATTAATAACTTTTTTTATCAACTATAGCCAGGTATTTGACCGTCATCTCACCTGATAGTAAGGGATGATCCGGTTGAGGATGGATTGATTATGCATATTGTCTAGAATAGCATATTCGCTCTTGCCTTTATACGTATTATAAACGAGGCACCATAGCGGGCTGAGCGGATACGTGGAATATCGACCACGTAAGAATGGAATGCTCGCCCGCGTCTTGTATCCAGTTCGTGAAAAGGTATACACCTATCTAAAATTCCAACGCACTTGCGTAGCTTGGCGATTGTGGACACCCAAACCACACCAAAACTCGTCATTGTAGTGTGTCCGTAACTGGTTTTCACTGGCTTGTAAAGTAGGTAACATGTGGTAAGAAAAGCCAGTCAATGGAGTACATGGTTTCCGACTTCCGTTAAATCACTTTTGTACATAAGAAGTTATTTTAAAGTTAATATATACATCTACCATTGCTAGATAGAGCCAACCGCTTCACGTACTAAATTTATATATAGAAAGATGCTTGATAATTTCATATTTAAATAGTTCTTTATAAAAAAATAAACAGTTCCAGCTTTGAGTTGTACAGTAAATACAACTGAAAATTGTACCTACAATGTTAGTACAAGGATTTTCCCGTAACAGCATTTCGGATGACCTAAATCGGCGTTTATCACGTTTCGGTTGATGCGCTAACCTAACGAGATGAGAACTGGCGCGGGACGTTGGGAATACAGTTTTCAATATAATTCCAACGTTTGAGTGGTATATTTCGGTTAGGATATTATTAGGAAATGGACGGCGAAGGAAAACATTGTGTGGAAACCTGCGCACGCCTGCAAAGAGATTCAAAGGTTGTGCGTTAATTCGGCTTATCCGCACTGGGCTTACGACTTAGGCCTATACACCCGCCACGGGTAGGCTCGCGCCCCTCGGTGGGGACGTTTGATGGGCTGATGGGGATGATGATGATTATTAGAAACCGGTTTACGGAAACAATGTGTAAGTAATACGTGTATGACTGAATTATTAAGCACTCAATTCATGCTTGACGACAGTCCGTATAACGGTTTTGTTATTGCCCTTCAATTCGAGGGGCATTTTCTCCTGCCCAAACATATGTTAGGCTACCAAGCCCGCCCCGCAACGCCCTAAGCCGAGGTTCGAGTCCCGTTCGGGGTCACCCTTAGGCTCGTTGTGTAATCGTTTGAGGCTGAGAGTCATCTGCGCTCGCCAATTGCCCGGTGAAGCTGTAAAGGCCATCTGCGGCCAACAGCAGTAGTCAGTTCGAAAAAATAAATTGTTCAATTTACAATATAGGCGTGGAACATTAAATCTACCACACCGTCTTGTAACTTATATCTTTTATATTGCATGCCATCACTCAGCTCAGGTTGCCGTTACCCAGTCTAGCCAATACATTATCTAGGTCGCTGTCTAGGCGTGGCTGACCTATGACCGTACTATGTAACTTTAACTTAGGTAGACTAAATTATTGTTTGTGCTAGCCACTCCTATTTTAGCCCAAAGTAGTGTTAACTATATTTAATGAGCATGTTTTATTGCGTATTCTGGGTTATGTTTGAAGACTGTAAGAAGAATATTTGTCTGGAAGATTTCTATGTATGAGTACATTCAGCACATATTTTGTCCCCACTGAGGGGCACGAGCCTACCTGTACGCGGGTGTATAGGCCTTAGTCATCCACGCGGGCCCAGTGCGGATAGGCCGACTTCACGCGCAACCTTTGAATTTCTTCGTAGGCATGCGCAGGTTTCCTCACGATGTTTTCCTTCACCGCTATTTCAGCTGTTTCAGTGTTTATGATATATTGTTACATTAAGGATTTTTTTTAAAAAAGCTACACTGTTGAGTTTTCTTGAGTGCTTCTTTCACAACAGGCCAAATCACTGAAGCGCTTTTTTTTCAAAGCATCAAAACTCATATTTTTAGTTTAGTATTCTAACCGTTTTTTATTATATTTTTTTGACGTTCATAAGTGCTTTTTGTAAGCCTAATTTGAAATAAATGTTTTTGACTTTGACTTTGACCGTAAGAGCGTCGGAATAACGTACATAATAAAATTCCGAAATCAAAAATAATGTATTTTTTATGTGGCGAGATTTGAACCTGCATCCTTCAGATTAAAATACGATTTTTTTTTAATTTTATTTTAATCGTTGTTTTCTTACTTGCTTGCTTTGATAATGATTAAAAAAATTTAATAGCCTATATGTTACCTTATTACCTAAAAACTTTATAAAAAATGGAGGCTAATTCCAAAAAAAGTTGTGTTACCAAATTCTATTAGTAAGAATCCTTATCCAATTAAATATCTTAAATATATTTAATATATACAATATATTTATGATTTAATATAGATTTATATGGCATTTTACAGCATATGATTTAAATTAATATTTTCTAAGATATAACAGATTTAAAAGTTGCAGTACGTAGCAGTTTTGGGGCGGTACCGGCCGACCTGGGAGGCGGGAGCGTGCCTATTACGATTATCACAATTGTACTCGTGCGAAGCAGAGCCGGGTCACTAGTAACATATGCAGTTAATTTATGTCCATGTGAAATACTATGGTACGTATTTATCGAGAATACGTTACCATATCCCTATAATGATCGATGACGTCATACGGCTGGGCGGACCGGTGATTTATTACGTGTCAGTGACGTGATCGAATGCGAACTAACTCTATGGCGTAACACCATTTGTAGCAAGCTGTGACGTCATTATGAGGCACCATTACAGATTGATTGGGCTTATAAAGCAGGGAAGGTGGCTAATGAATTTACCTGTCGTAAGAGTAATTGACTTATTAATTATACACCTTTCGCTCAAATTCAAGTCAAATTTCAATAAGATTTTGGGCTACACGTTCTTGCAAACCTTTAAAAAAGGTATTATGCCCCTTTTCACAATCGGGACACAAGACGCAGGCGAGCGTTCCATCCTTGCGTGGTTGACATTCCATTTATCCGCACAGCGCGCTATGGTGCCTCGTTCCTAATGCGCACCGCAAAGGAATGGAACTCTTTGCCTACTTGTGTGTTTTTCAATCATTACAACATGGCCGTCTTCAAGGCAAGAGTGAATAGGCTGATTCTAGACGGGCACGATCCATCCTCGGCCGCATCATCACTTACCATCAGGTGAGATGGCGGTCAAATATCTGCCTTTGGAAGATAAAAAAAGTATTTTTACACTAATTAGTTATTTGTAGGTATAAATTTACGATACTTGTTCGCGAACTATCGATGTATTATTTACAACCTTCTACACTGGTTCCACTGCATACATATTCATTATTTAAGAAGACTACACTTTGATTATTATTTTTAAATCGGTTTCACCATAATGTTATAAGTCTTATTATTCAAATATCCTAAATTCTAGTAATTGTCTGTAAATAAGTCTTATTATTCATCATCATCATCATCATCAGCTCATTAAACGTCCCCACCGAGGGGCACGAGCCTACCTGTATAGGGTGATTAGGCCTTAGTCGTCCACGCGGGCCCAGAGCGGATTGGACGACTTCACACACAACCTTCGAATCTCTTCGCAGGCGTGCATGAAGGTTTCCTCACGATGTTTTCCTTCACCGTAAGAGCGTCGGATAACGTACATATATTTTTCGAAAATTCGAAAATAAGTCTTATTATTCAAATATCCTAAATTCTAGTGCTACGAAGCTGTATTACGATAAGTCATAATTATTGTAATATAGCTTCGTAGCACACTTCAGAAGTAATTCGTCTGGGTGTGCTTCATCTAATGCTTTCAAGCATTCAAAGTCTCATAGTTATCAAGACGTTAAATTAATTATTAGGGTTCTAATCTTTTTCCACAGTGAACTAAGCCACACAAATTCTGTCACCCTAACGTAATCGCATAATCATAATTCATTTTTATCTCGCTCGCATTTCGGAGGCTCCTATAAACTGTGTCTTTGCTTGCAAATTCCACTTTAAAGGGTATTACGAAGCACTTTCACAGATATAATCTTACCCAGTTTTCTTAATGAAGTTTAAAGACCAAACAGTCTTGAAGTACCTAACTTTGTTGCTTAGTTTTAAGATACTCAAATACTAGGCGTATTGAATGGTATTTTATGCTTTTGTTGGTATTATTTGTAACAACACTTAGTTTTAAAGTTTAAAGTATGGAAGAGCGGGGTTACCAAGCATTTATTATGTACATAAATTTATTTGCTGATTACCAGGTCCACAATGTCATCATTATCAACTCAATAAACGACCCCACCGAGGGGCACAAGCCTACCCGTATAGGGTGATTAGGCCTTAGTCGTCCACGCGGGCCCAGTGCGGGTTGGCCGACTTCACGCACAACCTTTGAATCTCTTCGCAGGCGTGCGCAGAATTCCTCACGATGTTTTCCTTCACCGAGAAAGAACCGAAATTATATGTACGTTATCGAGCATCGGATAACGTACATATAATTTCGAAAATTCGAAAACACACTGGTACGTGGCGGGATTTAAACCTCAGCCCTCCCGGCAGGAGGGCAACAGTCCACACGATTGAGTCACCGACGCTCTACAATAAAATCAAACAAAATAAAATTAATCCTAAGAAAGTATCGAGGCCAAGGACTAAATGTGATATTCGAAACATGGTAGGTCTCCAAATAGTATTTTAGTTTTGACGACCCATGTGTAATAGTTCAAACTTCCGCTATTACACTAAGGGTTTTTGGTTTGGTTCCCGGGCAGTACAAACATTTGTGTGCATGAACATGCCTGTTTGTATTGGTCTGGGTGGGTGTTTTCTATGTATAATATGTATGTATTAACAAACAATAATAATATCTCGATATGTTTACCCGCTGTGTAGTATCCATATTACAGGCTAATGCTTAGTTTGGGGCTAGATGTGAGTGGATATTTATTTATTTATTGAAAACGTTTTTGAATAATGAAAACAGAAAAAAAAGATCTGTTTACTTAAAATTGTAGGGAAAATATCTCAATTTGGGCGATATCGTGTCATTGTAGGGCACAGGTCTACCACTATATATGGGGGCATTTACTAGGTGCTGGATTGGTACTGAGTCGTCTAGGTAAGTACCACCGCAGTGCTAGATATCGTCCCGTCAAATAGGAGTCTTTGCACTTCTGAGTAGCTTGCTATCGTGTCATTCATTCAGTCAATCGCCTGACCAAAGTGTAATTTCCACTTTGTACCAAAATCCCCAGGGTAGTGTAATTCCACAAAATACATTTGCACCTTAATGACTTTTTTATAAATCTCCTTACTAAAATAAAAATAAAAGATACTGTTTTCTTTTTCTATTAGATTTCATTGATTCTAACTTTATAAGTCAAAATGTAAAAAGGACTCACCATATCTTGCTTCCTCCCCCTCGGGTGCCTGCGCCGTGAGGGTGGAAAGCTCCTTCTCCAGATCGACCTGGTGCTCGCCGGAGTCCCATGACAGCAAACCTGGGGGAAAGAAAAGAAAGAATCTCATTTAATATAATCATTATTAAAAAACTTAACTAATTTAGGATAAAGTAACCTTTAAGAACAATTTATAATTGACATCCATACAAACATTATAAATATGAATGGGTGTCTATTTGTCCATCTTTCACGGCAAAACAGCGCGGTTAACTAACGTGATTTTTAGGTGTAAATAGTTTAAGGGATGGGGAGAGACATAGGCTACTTTTGGCCAATTTATAACCCCCACTCCCCTAAAAAATAACCCCCCCACTCCCCTAGAAAATATAGATCCTTTGAAGTAACAAGTTTCCACGGATGGCGATGACATAACTTTTGTTGTAGATAATATGGTAGTTATATGATAGAGCGTCGGTGGCTCAGTGGTGAGTACTGTCCCCTTCCTACCGGGAGGGCTGAGGTTCAAATCCCGACACGTACCAATGTATTTTCGAATTTTCGAAAAATATATGTACGTTATCCGACGCTCTTACGGCGAAGGAAAACATCGTGAGGAAACCTTCATGCACGCCTGCGAAGAGATTCGAAGGTTGTGTGTGAAGTCGTCCAATCCGCACTGGGCCCGCGTGGACGACTAAGGCCTAATCACCCTATACGGGTAGGCTCGTGCCCCTCGGTGGGGACGTTTAACGAGCTGATGATGATGATGATATATAGTACCCTTGATAAATACTATCCTAGTATCTAGATACTAGGATAGTATTTATCAAGGGTATCAGCTTACTATTAAAATGGCTTCGTAAGGCGCGCAGCTCGCGCGACGTGTGTGAGCTGCGTGCATAAAACATTAGTTTATATTCCTAAAAGAAAAAGATTTTTCTTAATGTAGCCTAAGTTTTATCTATTACATCCGCTACCTGACAATAAAAGTTCCGAAAAAATCAGTCCCGGTTTCCCGTTTTCAGAGATCGCTCGTAACCAACAAACAGACGAAACCACAAAAAAATTATGTTATTTCAGTGTATATTCACATGCATGTAGTAAAAAACGGTTATTTCTATATTAGCTACAGATCTCTCTCTCTCTCTCTCTTCAACCTATCGCAGTCCACTGCTGGACATAGGTCTCCCCCCATTTTGCGCCAGATATCCAGATATATTAGCTACAGATACTACAGTTTATTTATTAGTATATATATCAACTTAGTTCTCTGTTTCTCCTTAACCGACTAGCCACGTTAGTCAATGTCATTTAATATATATCCCATAAAGAAAAGTATTTTAAACTGTCTAGTCACGTACTTTACTTTATCTCAATACCAAATGATTCGCTCCAAGAAAAAGCCATAACAAATTGTATATACATCTATTGTTATGATTCCATTAAATATCGCATTCTCGGGAATTACATTGCAGAATAGCGGCTTGTATCAACAACTGTGGTTAATATCCCTTGGGACGGGCAAACTAATAAAAGGAATGGTGAGCCAGACTGGGTCCCAATTCCCCTAATTTTAAAATGCGTTAATTAAATAAAATCTATTCTTTTTATGGAGCCATTTTTTATGTTATAAGTGTACAGGACGGTCTGGACGCTCATCTATTGGTAAGTGATACGCCAGACCATGACAGAGCGGCATTAAAGAAGACCAACAACTCATAGACAGTTATTATCCCCCATTAATGCCGCACTGCACTTGTCACCCGAGACAACAGATGTTAGGTCTCTTATACCCGGTAATTTCACTAGCTACAGTGCCCTCTTCTCGAAACACAAAAGTGCATTATAACATCATTAGTAACATCAAAAGACAATTAATACTAAATCATCATCATCAGCTCATTAAACGTCCCCACGAGGGCACGAGCCTACCCGTATAGGTGATTAGGCCTTAGTCGTCCGCGGGCCCAGTGCGGATTGGACGACTTCACACACAACCTTCGAATCTCTTCGCAGGCGTGCATGAAGGTTTCCTCACGATGTTTTCCTTCACCGTAAGAGCGTCGGATAACGTACATATATTTTTCGAAAATTCGAAAATACATTGGTACGTGTCGGGATTTGAACCTCAGCCCTCCCGGTAGGAAGGGGACAGTCCATACCACTGAGCCACCGACGCTCTACTACTAAATATTACTATTATAAACCATTAATGTTAAAGTCGTACCGGAATACCACATTAATAGTTGAATTGGGAGTGTCGTAATATCAAGTATATTAGTGTAATTGAAGCTCTAGGCGTCAATGTTAACGGTATGTGCTACTGGCTTATTGCGTCATCGTTTATTACTTGCCTGTTTGTTTTTACCCGATTTTTAAAGGAAGGTTACGTTTTTCAAGCGTATGTATATATGTAGATTTCCATGTTCCCTGCTGCAGCCTAAGCGGATTGACGGATTTTGACATATGAGGTGTCGTTAGATTTGTCTTCATAGTGCAAGTGTACACTGGGTACATTAAAAGTATAAAAATTCAAAATGTCGGATTTAAGACGCCATTTTTAAGTTTGAAAAAAAAATGTATGCTTCACACCTTTGAATGATTTGTCTATTAAAATAAATTACTTTTATGACTTGTTCTTTAACCCACGTATACTGATACATGAGGCAATGTTACCAAATACGGCAAGAAACCTAGTTGGAAAAGTTATAATAAATGTCAGGGCTCTAGGGAAGTCTCCATGACGGTGATGGATGCCAATATCTGAGAACTCTTTAGACATCTGGAAACAATTTCTTTTTAGTTACCGACTCCAGTATTTGAGAAATTGCCAATACACCAAAGGTTCCTGTTCCGATAAACATTCGTGTGCTAAGACTGTCCGTTTGTATTGGTTCGGTAAATCCAAATGTGACGTTTATTTGATCAGCTGCAAAGTAATATTCAGTCAGTATGTAAAACAATAACCCGAGAATCAGTATTACTGTTAACATGACTGCGATAATCAGTTTTATATTATCAAAATAATAAAATGTGAAAATGAATTTTATAAAAACGTTGTGTTAAAAAGGAGATAATTGACGAAAATGGATAAAAAATCACCGTTACTTAATCAAGTATGTAAATAGGATTTCATTAACTAAGCATTATATCAAAATAAAACTGTTATTGAATATTAAAAAAAAATAGTGTCAATAAAGATTGTAGTAAAAAAATTAAGTAGAAGCAACTTAATTCATCTTCTTTCCCTTTATCAACTTTAAATTTGATAGGAACCACCACCTTTAACTCTTTCAGAAGGTCCGAAGTCTCTCACTCTTCTCCTATTAGATGAGTATTTTCAAATAAATATGTTTGAAAATATAAGAAACGTCTGAGTTCTTAATATAAGAGTTCAGCAACAAAATCTAAAAGGTCATCAAAATATTGTCAAGCTTTTTGAATAAATGGCATTTATTATAACATTTGCTTCTACTCGGAAGACTTTATAAATCTAAATTGGCAATTCATTAGCAAAACAATCGAATTGGAATTCGGTATTATTAGACCACATTTAATTTACCCGTGTCTCATAGCGTTGCAGTAATGAAACGAGTAATTAATGAATTGGTTCGTCGATACGGTTTTGAGCTCAATCTAATTGATATACGTAGCTGTTTTTAGAATATTAGATTTAAGTCCGAAATTGAGAGTGCTAATAATATTAATGGTGACTAAAACAATTCCGCATATTGGAATAAAAAAATTATCGAGACGGGCGGTTATTTTCAATGTGTTCTTGTAAAAACATCATTATTGCCATCAAGATTTGTAAATGCTAGTTAAATGATGATCTCTACCAAAAACCTCAATAACAAAGATTGCACATTAACTGTCAACAATTTGGCCACCAAAAAATGAGATATCATAATGTATAATTTTACAGTCCTATTTTCAAAGAAAATATTTTTTATATTTCAGATATTCGTGGTCAGCGGAGTTCTTAGTTCTATATTAAGCTGTGGACTAGGTTTGGGATTCCAACCTTTAATTCAAGATTTAAATGAAGAACATAATGGACTCAAAGATATGGATGAGACATCCCTTAACTTCATCGGTAATACTCTGGTCTTATAAAAAACTTAATATTCGAAAAAAGCTTTTCAATTATTTCTTCGCTGAAATTATAAAACTTTTATTCAAGAAAATCTTAAAAAAAAACACAGCAAAAAAGATTAAACAATCATTCAAAGAATTCATCATCATCAGCTCATTAAACGTCCCCACCGAGGGGCACGAGCCTACCCGTATAGGGTGATTAGGCCTTAGTCGTCCACGCGGGCCCAGTGCGGATTGGACGACTTCACACACAACCTTCGAATCTCTTCGCAGGTGTGCATGAAGGTTTCCTCACGATGTTTTCCTTCACCGTAAGAGCGTCGGATAACGTACATATATTTTTCGAAAATTCGAAAAATACATTGGTACGTGTCGGGATTTGAACCTCAGCCCTCCCGGTAGGAAGGCGACAGTCCGCACCACTGAGCCACCGACGAATGATTATATACACAGTCAAAGTTTCAAATAAATTTACACTAGCTACGAAGAACTGGAATAATTAAAAGATAGCGAGAAGGCTTGTCGGTTTGAGTAAAATTAATTTTGTTTTCAGAGACCGCGGGTGAGCTGGCATTCATCCCATCAATCCTGATTATTCCCTTTACGATGCAGAAAAAGGGAAGACGGATTGCGCATATTTTGACAATATTGCCTGTCTTAGTCAGCTGGCTTTTTAGTTTTTATGCTAGAAATTTTCTCGTCCTCATGATTGTAAATGTATTACATAATATATCTTTAGGTGGAGCTGTTTCTATAAGCAGTATTATTGTATCAGAATTTTGCAGTCCTAAATACAGAGCTGTATTTTTGATGCTAGAAACAGCAATGATATCTCTTGGGGTTTTGTTGAGCCACATATGTGATATGTTAGCAAGTTGGAAAACGGTCTCAGTGATCGGAATTATAACATCTATGACATCATTGGTCATTACATATTTCTGGCCAGATAGTCCTTATTGGTTAGTTAGTCAAGGACAGTTAATAAAAGGAACAGAGGTTTTTTATTGGTTAAGAGGCCAAGATGAAAGTTCAATGAATGAAATGAAAGATTTGTTGCTAAAACAGAAACTCAAGATCCAAATGAAAGCCTTAAGGCCAATAAAAAGCTTTACGTTACGAGAAAAGATTGTGCTATATCTGAAATCCCTATTAACAGAAGATTTTCTTAAACCACTCTCAATCATGGTACTTATTTTCAGTTTTATTACGCTGGGTGGGGAAAATTTTGTTACAAATTATTCCATTCGAAATACTTTCAAGCTAAATGGCAAATATATTGGGACGATAGTCTTAGATATTTTAACCTTAGTTTGTTCTTTGACTGCTTGCGTTTTGATTCAAATTGTAAAAAGAAAAACGCTTTTCATGTTTACTGGATCTTTATGCATTATATTCTTGGGTTTAACATCGTTATTTCTATTAATACAAACATTCGATTGGTTCTTAAAGGAATATGTGTGGCTATTTTTGAGTTTAGTTACAGGTCTTGCTATGTTCATGTCCTTAGGAACATCAGCATTACCTTTTTCACTATTAGGAGAAATATTTCCAATGTCGTACAGAGGGATAGGAAGTTCATTAATATGCGCTTATTTGTGGGCATTTAGTAACAGTATTCTGAAATGTGTTCCTCTGCTGACACAAATTTTTAGGTTTGCACGGAGTTCTTTTTATAACAACGGTATTAATGATTTTAATATTGATTACTTTAAACAAAGTTATGCCAGAAACTGACACTAAAAGCCTAATAGAAATTGAAAGGTTAATAAAACTACAAAAAGACGGACAGTATCATATAGCGTTAAATGAAGATGAAGAATCGAATCACTTTGATGACCTCAAGTTATTTATAGATGTTTAAGCAATAGGTAACAAACACTTAATCAATTCATATGTTTATCATAAAAAATACATAGAAACTTTATTCTAAAATGCAAATGTTTTTTTTTCATTCCTATTGATAACAGACCAAGCCCTAAATATATATATACACTTCTTGATTTCAAAACAATATTGACCGACGTATTAGAGAACTTGCTTTATGTCACTCATCTCCCCTCCGTCGTATCTTCTAATATATCGAAACCTGATTGATGACTTCGGAGTTAGAGTGCGTATTTCTTGGTATGTCTCAAGATGATAGAGTGAATTCAACATATTGTACTATGTATATCTGTATAGTATACGATATTCTTGTCAAAAAATAACGAACGGTCCTGAAGTGATTTATCCATTGACAGTGAATCACTCCAGTATAATTGATATTATCAAAATCTCTGTAAGTATAGATAAACCAGAAACAATAAAAGTAAGTGATGTTAAATATGTCTGATTTAATTACGGCAAGCTTATGTGAGTTTAACAACATATAAGTCGCATTTTTTATTTAATATTCTTTGAAGATTACTCCTTATCTTACTTTTCATCCCAGAACATAATACTATAAACACTTTTTCAGAAGAACTAAAATCAATCAGCCAACATTCGTCCACTGCTGAACATAAGCCTCTCCCAAAGAGCGCCAACCATCCCGATCCTGAGCAGCCCGCATCCATCCTTCGCCGGCAACCCTGCGCAAGTCATCAGACCATCGCGCCACAGGACGTCCCACACTACGCTTGCCTAAAAGAGGTCTCCACTCCAATAACTAAAAGTTTACATCTAAATTTTCCTTTTATTTTCTTACTCAGGAAAGTTTTTTTATTGGAAACAACCTTATGGTCATATCTTAAGTCAAAATCATAATCATGTTACGTTACTTGAGCGTTGAAATGAATTTCAAAAGATTAACATCAATTCAGCTGTTCAGCTGAATAACCAGAATCTCAGCATCATTAAATTTTCAACGAGCACTTTGCATACAATTTATAGCTTAAAAGCAACAAGTGGACGTTGGTCGCAAACATGCAGAGGCCTGCACTGGCCGGATGCAATTAACCCACTTTGCCGACTCAGTTCCATCGGGACACTGTTACCTGCTCTTTAAATTGGTGTTTCAAATTAGTTATTTGTTCCCAGTTCGCTGTTCGTGGTAACTACTTTTAATTGGAAGTGCTCACTGAGCTAATGGTAATTGATTGGAGTTTATGTATTGCAGCAATGTATTTGACGACCCATATGTAATTTGAGATATCCGCTCTTACACCAAGAGTTTCGGGTTCGATCTCCGGGCCAACCAAAATGGTTAATAAATATCTCGACAAACTTTTAAGTTTCTATTGTCTTTCCGCGAGCGGTTATCCTGAGGTGTTCTTTATGTCGGTTTATATTAACTGTCCCATAGTAATCTTACTTTTAGCTGAGTCTATGTTTCGAACAAAGTAGTTTTTTCTCTTCGCCGGTGATTTCAAGTTAGTAATCAGAACTACTAAGAGCATCGGTGGCTCAATGGTGTGGACTGTCGGCTTACTACCGGCAGGGCTGAGGTTCAAATCCCGACACGTACCAATGTGTTTTCGAATTTTCGAAAATAAATGTTCGTTATCCGACGCTCTTACGGTGAAGGAAAACATCGTGAGGAAACCTTCATGCACACCTGCGAAGAGATTCGAAGGTTGTGTGTGAAGTCGTCCAATCCGCACTGGGCCCGCGTGGACGACTAAGGCCTAATCACCCTATACGGGTAGGCTCGTGCCCCTCGGTGGGGACGTATAATGAGCTGATGATGAATCAGAACTACACCCTGTTCAATCTATCCTAGCTTTGCATCTTAGACAACTGTTTGTAGTAAGTAGTATATTTATTGATGTAGCATTAACATTACAGCTTAGAAAGATACCATGATGTAAGCGTATCACACATAGGATATCTCGTGCAGCTCTTATGACATTTTTTAAGATGTCTATACGACTTGTACATATTTTCTGCCTAAGGTCGCCGAAAGAATAGGAGCTGTGTTTGTTTAGCAAAATTGAGAGACAGAGAGAGGGATAGATCGTCAAGAGACCATCTATCCAGATACTTCAAGCAATACAAATCATGTCTGTAACTATTAAATAAATATTCACAAGTTCATATTTGATTCTCTGGGTGCTTTACAATTCTAGGACCTTAGTTTAACAATTCTCGCTAAGCCTTGCAAATATTTTGCAATTAATTACAAACACGCGTTCACTGACCTTTTCATTAATTACGCGTTTGTGAATCGCAGGCTGCATTATGTACTTTACAGTATGTCATCAAATTACTCGTGGATTTAGGATTGAATTACTTGCAAATTTTGAACTTATCTTTTTTACACCAATGATGTAAAAGGTATTCGTAATATGTACACAAAACAACTGAAAAAAGTGTCCCAAATGCAGCGGCAGCACACCTACTCATATTTAGAATGAGCGTAAATTTACCTGAACCTCTAACTATATTTTCTTTGGCGGTCCGTTTATAAGGCACGGGTGGCGTACCTACCTTTATATATACAGAGTATCATTGGTTTACACCCGTGCTATATTCGGGTAGAAGATATTTAGCACTACGATGGATACCTATCTAAACAACTCGGCGTTGAATCTATCTATTACCACGCATTCCATCTCGAGTCCGTTTATAGAATTCCGACGTATCGACCGGCCACCAAAGGGATATCGCAATGGTCCGGCATTACTGGCCGACCCCACATTGTTTTGTCCCTACAGTTATTGACTTCTCGTCTTGAGAAAGAAATGCTTTGAATTCACTACAAAAATTCAATTAATATCATGTGTTATCTGTGTATGTGGATTTATTTTGTACTATTTTAAGGCAATGTGAAGCTCAGCCTTGAAAAATACTCATATCATTGTTTTTTAGATTCAATCCTTGTTTACGGATGGACCGATTTTCACGAAATTGTTAGATTTTATTTTCACACATTTTTAGTAATTTTATATTATTTCCTTCGATAATTTCTATCTACTTCTTCTACCACTACAACTATTTAAGAAATATATTGTAAACCAAGTGAAAGTTGGGCATGTATTAATTGGCATACGTATTTAAGTGTTAAATTGTAAATATTAAAACCACCAATTAAAGTGCTAGCAAAAACTTGTAGCCCAATAAACCGGATTTCCCAGTAGAGTCGTATTAGCATAACCGTATTACGTAAAATGTACGTAATGACTATTATTTTATGAGTAGAATAGCTCACGGCAGCGATCGCGTGTGGATTTAATCGGCGTTTGTGCAAAAACTTTTAGCCACAGCACGAGTTAAATGCGAAAACCTTTATAAATACAAACCCTAGAATTACAGGGCGAAACTTAAATTGAAATAAAACAAAAAATAATAAATTATTATACGTGATCCATGACGTAAGCACCCCAAAGTATAACCTTTTTGTCGTTAGTAGTATAACGTTGTTGCTACCATCATCATCAATGAAAATGAAAAGTGTATTCAGTTTAGGCCCTTACACAAGTTTAGGTCCTTACAAAACACTTATGAATGTCAAATGAAGCTACCACTGGTTCGGGCGGTAGTTTTCCACTGAGAAGAAACCAGCAAGAAACTCAGTAGTTACTCTTTTCTCATCAACCTATAATAACAGCCCACTGCAGGGTATAGGCCTTCTCAAATAGTATAACCAAGGAGAGATTGAGCCCTAACGAAGCCTGCGGCGCAATGTGTCCAACATACGAAAACAAAGCAATCTATCTAATATAACAGCAAATGCACCAATATTTCCATGAATGAAATTCAAAATGGCCGCGCCAATCAACAAACTGCGCGCTTGGACGAAACGTATTTAAGTAAACTAATTGTCATACTAGTCGCGTGCTATATCGATTTGGTTCTAATTGACTGAATTGTGATTTATTGCATTTTTACCATCTCTCTCTGGCCAAAGATCATAGCTTAACCGAGGATCATTCGTACTTGGTACGCATGCACATTTTTTGTCAAATGCTTTTGTGTTGTTTATTTACCATACCATAGTTTCTTAGTATATGCACATAAGTTATTTGAAAGATGGCCGTATTAAAAAAGTTAAGATGAATGAGATGGCGCTTCTACTGTTATTTCCAAATATGTTTCGCTAAAACACCTCTTACCTAGGCTACTGCGTAAATAATAAAACAATTGCATTCCAAACAATATTTACAGGCTATTAATTGTCCAGCGAGCTTAAATATTTTTTTCTGCTGTCACATAAAACAAAAGAGCGTAGAAGTATCAGCTACAAAAGACCTGTCAAAGCCCATGTTAACTATATAAGTATGTGTACTTTAAAATCATACATCTAAGTGATTAACGTTAATGCTCGCGTATACATGGTTGGCCGACACGAGCCACTGCGTATATAATGTGAAATTTTAATTCGCTGCAACGCTCGCTTGCAATTCCGCACTGCAGGTATAGGTAAAGCTTCAGATTAATATATTCAGTTTGATAGAGGGCACTGAGTCGTCTAGGTAGGTACCAACGCAGTGCCAGATATCTTCCAGTAAAATAGGAGAGTTAAGCACTTCTGTATTTCAGGCGTAGGGTATCTTTATCAGTTCAGTAACCGTCCCCACCAAAGGGCACGAGTATACCCGTAAAGGGTGTATAGGGTGCAATCGTCCACGTGGACTCAGTGCGGACTGACCGACTTCACGCACAACCTTTGAATCTTTTCGCAGGCGTGCACAGGTCACGATTTCTTCACCCATTAGAGCGTCCGATAAACGTTCTTTTGAAAATTCGAAAAGACAATTCAACTGCAAATTTGGTCATCATCAGCTCAGTAAACGTCCCCACCGAGGGGGCACGAGCCTACCAGTCCCTGGTGTATAGGCCTTAGTCGTCCACGCGGGCCCAGTGCTGGTTGGACGACTTCGCGCACAACCTTTGAATATCTTAGCACGCGTGCGCGGGTTTCCATTTGAGTCTCATTTCACGTGTAACTAAATACAAACCCCGGATCTCGTAGCGATCCTAACTAAATCAGACCACTAGAACATGGAGGTAGTTATGCTATCGAATATTCCAGAAACGTATTCGATACGAGGGCAAATTTCGAGGAACGTTCAGTCCCAATCGACCTATTTCCTAGAATTTTGCACAAGCAACATGACATTAATGAATTTCCAAGCGAGCGCCATTTTAATTTCAGTCCAACGAATCTGTATATAATTGTGCATTTTTTCTGGTGCGGATGTTGGTTTATTATGGGTAAGGTATATATTTTTTTTTATGTTATAAGTGTACAGGACGGTCGGGACGCTCACCTGATAGTAAGTGATACGCCAGACCATGACAACGGCATTAAAGGAGACCAACAACTGATAGACGGTTATTATCCTCCATCAATGCCGCACTGCGCCCGTCACCCGAGACAACAGATGTTAGGTCTCATATACCCGGTAATTTCACTAGCTACAGTGCCCGAAACACAAAAGTGCATAACACTCCTGTTTCACGGGGATGATATCTGGCACTGCGGTGGTACCTACCTAGACGACTCAGTATCGAGTCTTCCACCTGGTATTTCAAATTTCTAAATTCTATTAACATAATCCGGATTAACAAGGCTGGTTATTGATCGAAAGCCCACAAATCTTGTAATCTGTTTATGTCTCGAAATAATAAACAGAAGTCACTACCATCATGGCATTGTGAAATAGGTCTTTGTAATACTATCTTGGCTGATCCACAAAGCAAAACTGCTAAATTACTTTATAAACTTGTTAGAACGAAAAATAAAAACCGTAGTATACGATGTTACTTTTTTGTTTATGGCCTCTAATTATAAAATTGTATAAACGATGAGGGTGTCATCTTCAATATGAAAAAGTTCTCTTTTAATAAAAAAGAAATGTCCCCCTCAGCAACCAAAATGGTCGTCCCGTTTACTAAATAACATGAGATAACCAAGGCAGCCTATCCTTTTTAGGGCTCCGTAGCCAAATGGCAAAAACCGGAACCCTTATAGATTCGTCAAGTCTGTCTGTCTGCCCATCTGTCCGAATAACACAACCCCTTTTTTCTCCGAAACTTTAAGCACCACACTATTCAAACTTTGTACGTATATGTATTCTGTGAACCTCTATTAGGTTTTAATAAGAATTGAAAAAAATAATACATTTTGGGGTTCCCCATACATTGAACTGAAACTCATTTTTTTTTCATCGTACCCCCACGTGGTATCAATATGTAGATCTTAAAAAATGGTATTGGGGTTTCTTATATCATTTTTTAATAAATTGAACAGTTTGCGGGAGAGACACTTCCAAAGTTGAAAAAATTGTGTCCCCCCCTCTAATTTCTAAACTATGGGTTGATAAAATCAAAAAAATATATATGATGTACATTACCATAAAATCTAACAACGAAATTTAGTTTGAACGATTTCTGATGTGTAGTTTTTTTATACGTCATAAACGGTGAACCACTATACTTGATATTAAAGCTGAAGTAGGTGCCTAAGTAAATAAGAATTACTTTATTTTATGTTACTTGCTGCTGCGGAACCCTCCACGGGCGATTCCGACTCGCGCTTGGCCAATTTTTTATTCTTCTATTTTCATTTAGATCTATTTTTACCAAACACGCAAAAGTTGTATCGTTTCGTCTGTCAAAGTTTTGTGCTCATATCAATGTGATTTCCTTCTTTCTTTCAAATAACATACAATACTTAAGTATAAGAGCGTCGGTGGCTCAGTGGTGTGGACTGTATTTTCGAATTTTCGAAAATATATGTACGTTATCCAACGCTCTTACGGTGAAGGAAAACATCGTGAGGAAACCTTCATGCACACCTGCTAAGAGATTCGAAGGTTGTGTGTGAAGTCGTCCAATCCGCACTGGGCCCGCGTGGACGACTAAGGCCTAATCACCCTATACGGGTAGGCTCGTGCCCCTCGGTGGGGACGTTTAATGAGCTGATGATGATGACTTAAGTATTCTTCTTCAAAGAAGATGTAAAAAAACTCAAAATACTAAGTAAAATTACCGGGTAAAAGCCTACCTAACACCTGTTATCTTGGGTGACGGGCGCAGTGCGGCATTGATGGAGAATAATAACGGTTTATCAGTTGTTGGTCTCATTCAGTGCCGCTCTTTCATGGTCAGGCGTTTCACTTACCATCAGGTAAGCGTCTGCCCTGACCGTCCTGTACACTTTGTAATATAAAAGTCAATAGGTTGACTGTTTATAATCCATATTGCAACAATAAAAAAATGCAAATAAATCTAATACGTATTTAAAGCCCATAACTAAGCAATATTATAGCAGTGGCGTGCACTCCATATATGCAAATAAGCAGTGCATACCCTGTGCATCCACACAACCCAAAAATCGCCAAAATTTATTAGTGATTCCCACTTATTCGCCCATTTTCCTCTACAGATTTGAAACTATAGGCGATCTGCTGTCATCAACAGCATTCAATTTAACAAAAAATGTAAATTATTTATTGTATTTGCGATTAGTGTCACTCACTTTGCATCATCATCATCATCATCATTACAGCCTAATTATGTCCACTGCTGAACGAAGGCCTCCCCTAATGATTTCCACGCGGACCGATCCCTTGCAGTTGACATCCATCTGCTACCCGCCACCTTAACCAGATCATCCGTCCATCTGGTTGGGGGTCGGCCTACGCTTCGCTTTCCGTTACGTGGACGCCACTCGAGAACCTTTCCGCCCCATCGGCCATCGGTTCTACGCACTATGTGCCCTGCCCACTTTGCATACCCAACTCATAATCTCTATGCACGCCACTGTATTATACAACTCAGATCTGGTTAATGTATAAGACTAGTTAAACTTATATCAAATATTCACAAACTGCTCGTCCGCTAAAACTCGTTCCATGTCGGGCGGTCGTTTCTCAGTTATATATTACCTAAAATAAAAATAAAGAGCGAAATTAGCTTTTATCGCTTTTAAACTGCAACATTTTGGTTGTAAGGTTTTATGAGTTAAAACATTTATTACCTATTCTGCGGCATTGCACGATATAACATTTTTGCAATACAATTTACTAGGTCGTAGACTCGGTACTAGTCTAGGTAGGGACCACAGCAGTGCCAGATATCGTCCCGTAAAATACAATGATGTAAAAAGTATAGATTCGTGATATGCTCACAAAACGATCGAAAAAAGTGTTCCGAATGCAGTGACGGCACACATACACATATTTCGAATGAGAGTACATTTACCTAAACAAAAGAGTACAAACTGTACTATCATCGGCGATTCGGTTTTGAGGCACGTGTGTCGTTTCTATCTTTATATATACAAAATATCATTGGTAAAATAGGAGTGTTTCGCTCTGCTGTGTTTTGTACTAAGTAAAATTACCGTTTATATCTATCGTCTCGAGTGCCGGACGCAGGGCAGTGTTGACGAAAAATAATGACTACATGAATCTCCTTTAACATTGCATCTGCCATGGTCAGGCGTATCACTTACCATCAGGTGATCGAACTGACCGTTCCATTCATTTAATAACATAAATATAAAATGCCAACATTTTAAAATTAAAATGCCCCTTGAATCTTTTGTTAACAATTGTTGCATGGTCTGATAGCGTTAAAAAGAGTCCCCTGACGTTAACGATGTAAAAAAAGAATAGATCCGTGATATGCTCACTAAACAATCGAAAAAAGTGTTCCGAATGCAGCGACAGCACACATATTTCGAACGAGCGTACATTTAGCTAAACAAAAGAGTACAGACTGTACCCTTTACGGCGGTTCGTTTTTGAGCACGGATGGCGTATCTATCTATCATCATCATCATCAGCTCATTAAACGTCCCCACCGAGGGGCACGAGCCTACCCGTATAGGGTGATTAGGCCTTAGTCGTCCACGCGGGCCCAGTGCGGATTGGACGACTTCACACACAACCTTCGAATCTCTTCGCAGGCGTGCATGAAGGTTTCCTCACGATGTTTTCCTTCACCGTAAGAGCGTCGGATAACGTACATATATTTTTCGAAAATTCGAAAATACATTGGTACGTGTCGGGATTTGAACTTCAGCCCTCCCGGTAGGAAGGCGACAGTCCACACCACTGAGCCACCGACGCTCTATCTATCTATCTATCTATATATACAGAATATCATTGCATGACGTTACGTCGTTTTACCTACGCTCTTATTGAAAGCGTGACAAATAATACAGAATGTGACTTTCAATATTATAGACATTAAATCAAGCAACTCTCTAACCTCGACGATAAAACCATTATAGCACCGAAGAATCGTGAATAAACCTTAATTTATTTGCTACTTGTCTCAGCTATATATATATATCTAGCATAGTTTCACTGAGCTGCGCCGTCATCTAGAAACCTAATAAACGCTCCAACAAAGCCTAAGTGTCGACGAGCTTTGCCGAAATTGAATTTCACTTAGCAATCAAACGAACATTTCCCCCGCTAAACTGTTCATCAAGTCTTGACGTCACAAACTCTAACCAAAGATATGCAGATAAGATTGGAAACGGGAGCGAATAATAATTGTAAGGGAATTAGTGCCTATTGATGGAAACAAGAGGGTAGATGAGCGGAATATGTAGATACATTTGGCAGAACGTGTAACAACCAATGATATTCTGTATATATAAAGGTAGATACGCCAACCGTGCCTCAAAAACGAACCACCGAAGAGAGTACAGTGTGTACTCTTTTGTTTAGGTAAATGTGTTCGAAATTCGAAATATGTGTATGTGTGCTGTCACTGCATTTGGAACACTTTTTTCGATTGTTTTGTGAGCATATCACGAATCTGTACTTTTTTATATCATTGGTAACAACTAGGTCGCTAGGTTTGAGGTACTGTTATTTATGTTGGTAGCACGTGTAATAAATAGGTCGGTGACTTTGTGTTTATGTAAAGCGATAACTTCACTTAAACTATGACGTAAATTATGTAACAATATTGCATTAATATACGAACACCAACTTGTTCTGCTTATAAGATAATATTAATGATATTATGGAGTTGCCATTTCACATGTTTAAAATTAGAATCAAACAACACCATTCTAAAAAAGGGTACTACACTATTGACGAATATTTATGTGATAAAAATCCGTGGTCTTAAACTCAAACTCAAATTATATTTATTCAAATAAATCTTTTACTGATACTTTTGAATCGTCAACTGTTGTTATAGTATTTTATTTTAATGACTCTACCACTGGTTCGGAAAAAGCAGGATATTCGAGAAGAGCCGGCAAGAAACTCGAGTCACTCTTTTAAACTCTATAATGGTTACAGAGTTTTGTCATTTAACCTACACGTAATTTTAAAATGAAGTGTTTTACAATGTCATCGTATGTCTTATTTATATAAAGCTATATAAAATTAATTAATTGTTTTAAAAAAGGCTGCACTGATGAGTTATCTTAGGCACTTGTTTCTCAACAGGCCTAACCACTGAAGCATTCTTTTTCAAAGCATCAAAATTAATATTTTTAGTTTAGTATTTTAATTGCTTTTTATTGTATTTTTGTATATTTTTTAACTTTCATAAGTGCTTTTTGGAAGCCTACTTTGAAATAAATGGATTTGACTCACCTCGTCGATATCTGAACTGAACAAATAAATACAAATATAATAAAAAGGTAAGACTGTATGTGGTAAACACATTTCCGATTTCTTACAATATCAATAGAAAACAAAAATTTAATCCAGCCTAAGCGCAATCCTGAAACAAGTTGTAAACGACCTTTCAGCTCAGAATAAAAGAGTATATCTTCGTTAATAGTATAAATTTACTTGGCTTCGTATGACTATAAGCTTGTACATGCGTCGAGAGTTTAACACCCTTTGAAAACACCCCGTAAACGAGACTATATTACCCTAACAATAAAGTCAACTTAATTAAATACTTGATGTAAGCCTCTTGCATATTTACTGTAAGGTACTTAGAGTTTCATGATACAAATAATTACTACGTAGGTACATAATGTACGTGTATGACACGAATTCGCAAACACTGACTTTTAAACTATGCCCTTTCTTGAGTTTCTAATAACACCCCTTGATCAAATAGCGATCTTTAATTTGTCACAAATGGTGTAATGGTTAAGAAGTTTGTTATAAAACTTAGGGCTTCGGGTAAAAGCTATAAAAAAATTAATTGAAATTAAAAAAAATGCATTAGTTGGCGCTATGACTACGAGCGTAGGTGGCTCATTGGTGTAGACTGTTGCCTTTCGATCTAGAGGGTGCAGGCGCAAATCCCGCCACGTAATAGTATTTTTTCGAATTTTCGAATATGTACGTTTATCCGACGCTCTTACGGTGAATGAAAACGAGAGGAAACCTGCGAACACCTGCGGAGACATTCAAAAGTTGTGCGTGAACTCGACCAATCTGTACTGGGCCCGCGTAGACGACTAAGGCCTATACACCCTTCACGGGTATGCTCGTACCCCTAGGTTAATGAGGTGATGATGATGTTCATAATACATGACCCTTAGACCACTTAACTAGCTTGCGAATGCCGAAAGTGTTTGCAATGTAAATGCAAACAATTTTTGATTTACGACATCATAGAAGAAACCTCCCTTCATCATCATCAGCTCATTAAACGTCCCCACCGAGGGGCACGAGCCTACCCGTATAGGGTGATTAGGCCTTAGTCGTCCACGCGGGCCCAGTGCGGATTGGACGACTTCACACACAACCTTCGAATCTCTTCGCAGGCGTGCATGAAGGTTTCCTCACGATGTTTTCCTTCAACGTAAGAGCGTCGGATAACGTACATATATTTTCGAAAATTCGAAAATAAATTGGTACGTGTCGGGATTTGAACCTCAGCCCTCCCGGTAGGAAGGCGACAGTCCACACCACTGAGCCACCGACGCTCTTAACCTCCCTTATTATCAGTGTTTCTATACAATATTATACAATATAATGCACGTTTTATGATATATATATATATATCATAAAACGTGCATTATAATATTGTATATATAATACGTATATATATATATATATACATATATATATTTAGATCTTCGTCTTGATTCATTTATGATGATGTTATTTGTGTTATTATTTTATTTTCATTTTGTTATGATGTTTTAATGTTAATTGTATCGATTTTATTGTAATTGACTATCGGTCCATTTGATGTTGACTGAAATATGTAAATGAATAAGAAAACTTTTTAATTAATCTATAAGGTTGTGATAGCGTATTGTGATAATGAAAAAATACTTAGTAGCGGTAGTAATACTTTGTAATTCTAATTCAGAACAGACAATTTATCTTCTAACTTGACCTGAATAGAACTCCGCTTTTAAAACACCCCGCCTCGCAATAAACAATAGGATTTAGTGCCGACACATTTTGTGTGGGTTAAACTAGGGTAAGTGTGGATACACCTCTTTTCATATGAACGCCCATTGGTTGTTTAAATTAAGTTAATGACTTACTGAATTTAATTCATAAAATTATTGAATTCATGACCTTGACTAAATTATTCAAGTTAAAAATTTAATTAATCAAATGCCACATTGTGGCATTGATGGAGAATATTTTTTTTATGTTATACGTGTACAGGACGGTCTGGACGCTCACCTGATGGTAAGTGGTACGCCGGACCATGACAGCGGCATTTAAGGAGACCTTGTTGGTCTGATAGACAGTTATAATCCTCCATCAATGCCGCACTGCGCCCGTCACCCGAGACAACAGATGTTAGGTCTCTTATACCCGGTAATTTCACTAGCTACAGTGCCCTCATCCGAAATAGCAAAAAGTGCATAACACTCCGTGCAGTGGGCAGGGCACATAGTGCGTAGAACCGATGGCCGATGGGGCGGAAAGGTTCTCGAGTGGCGTCCACGTAACGGAAAGCGAAGCGTAGGCCAACCCCCAACCAGATGGACGGATGATCTGGTTAAGGTGGCGGGTAGCAGATGGATGTCAACTGCAAGGGATCGGTCCGCGTGGAAATCATTAGGGGAGGCCTTCGTTCAGCAGTGGACATAATTGGGCTGTAATGATGATGATGATGATGATTAACACTCCAGTTTCTCGGGATGATGTCTGGCACTGCAGTGGTACCTACCTAGACGACTCAGTATCGTGTCTACCACCTAGTAAACTAGTAACTAATAACTGTCTATCAGTTGTTGGTCTCCATCAATGTCGCTCTGTCATGGTCACGTGTATCACTTATCATCAGGTTAGCGTCCTGACCGTCCTATTCACTTTGTAACATAAAAAAAACATGTTAATATTATTCTTAAATGTGTTCCAATAAATGTTTTTTATTAATTTATTTTATTTACATATCCTGAAACTGACATAATAACAAATGCTTGTCCGACACACCCTTCTTTTTTATTACACGTAAGAACACTTATAATATTCGTCGAGGGTCGGAAACTACGCTGAATATTTATTCAAATATTGCGGAATAGAGGTCAAAAGAAAAATGTGTTTCCACCCCAACTCTTCAAGGGTGCCGCCATGTTTCTTTTTCTTTTCGCCGCCCCGGCCAGCCAGTACCGCCGCAAACCTCAAAAATAACAGTATTTCTCCAATATTTTATGGGTGCTTTTATACATATAAACCTTCCCCTCTTCAATCACTCTATCAATTAATACAAACCACAGCAAAATCCGTTTCATAGTCATAAAGATGTAAGCATACATAGGGACATAGTGATATAGGGACAGAAAAAGCGACTTTGTTTTATACAATGTAGTGATGTTCTAGCTTACGGACAAGGATCCTTTCAGACGAACATTCAAACTTTCGCCCCAGTTAAATTGGTTTATTGTCTCGGATCTCGGGAGGTTTTTAAATTACGCAGTCATGTTTCATCTCGGAAAGTAATATGAATTTCGAATTTGAATTTTTCGCTTGATATTTTCTCATTTATTATTTCCATTCTGTAGTAGAAGAGCGTCGGTAGCTCAATGGTGTGGACTGTTGCCCTCCCACCGGGAGGGCTGAGGTTCAAATCCCGCCACGTACCAATGTGTTTTCGAATTTTCGAAATTATATATACGTTATCCGACGCTCTTACGGTGAAGGAAAACATCGTGAGGAAACCTGCGCACGCCTGCGAAGAGATTCAAAGGTTGTGCGTGAAGTCGTCCAACCCGAACTGGGCCCGCGTGGACGACTAAAGCCTAATCACCCTATACGGGTAGACTCGTGCTCTCGGTGGGGACGTTTAATGAGCAGATGATGATGATGATATCACAACTTCACCATGCAATTGGTTAAAGCAGTCAAAGCACAACCTTAAAGCCAACTGCTCGCATCACTAACTTTAAAATTTTAGCACCAACTATTATGAACCATTGTTAGGCATACATTCAGCGTGCGTTACTAACATTTTTTAGACTCCTTTCCAAAAATGCAGGGCTTATTTCTGAAGATCTTGTTCCAACAGGTTCATTATTTAATTCGGTATTCTCCACCATTATTACCTAACAGCAATAACTCTATATGAAAAATGACAACATAATTTTCAGCTAACTTCGTCATCGACAAAGAACACTTATACCAATTCACAATTAGAAACTTCTCGGCCGAATACGCCAATTTACTAAATGCCAATCCTAATACTCACTTTGACTGTAAAAGCTTCAAAAGACCTAAACGCCTAACTGCCTCAGACAAAAAGGCGTCCTCAGTTAAATGTACAAAGAAACTTCTTGGTACGTACAGTTGTGCCTGACGACGGCATTCCTGGATCTTGTGACAAAAAACAGAATACATTGCTGCTCTAGAACTGTCCTAATAAAGAAGTTCCAACTTTAGGGAGCAATGAATAAAAGAACAGTCGGAAATATTTTATTCCAGCTCTCTTGGTAGTGTGGGGCCATAAAGGCGATTAAGCAAGCGGGGTTTATAGGCGTTGAATTGGTAAGAAAGTATACATAGGTGACCTCATAAAATGTCGAACTTACAAATATGTAATTGATTATTTTACAGTTACTTTTATAGTTTTGTATAAATTGAAGCCTAAATATCTCTACAGTTAAATTTGATTCTGCAATGTCTTCAACAGTGTTTTCTTTCACAACTACATAGTAGTATTTCAGCATCCTATTTTTTTTCATATTAATATTAAATCTTTAACAGTTATAACTAATAAGTACCAGAACAAATCATATTTTTTTTCATAATCTAAATTTTATTTGTTCAGTATCCGTATTACATACTGAATGCTTAGATTGGGACTAAATGGTACTCTGTGATTGCCAGTGAAAAAAAAATAATTAGATCTAATTAAAACGGAAAAACTATTTTAAATTTTTGACTTAACATTAATAATTTTGTATTCACCTAAGAAAGTTTTATTATTTTTCATACAGGAGATTTATAAACCGCTCTTTTCGTAGCTTTACACTTACATACTTCAGCGGTTCGTCTTAGACTATTTTTTGTCGAAGTCCCCTCGAGTATTAAATGTGAAATGTTAAAATTACTCCCTCCAAGTAAAAATAATACGATCTACACGGAGAATATATGACAGCCCTCCACTTATGTTCGCAAAGATATAACTCTTGGCGAATAATAAATGAGAACCTTATTGAATCATGAATGAAATCAAATTATGTATTGTTACACCAGTTTTCTGAAGATATTGTTAAACTTAATAAATGAATTTGCTTATTTTTAGAATACAATTTTCGTATCTTTATGTTTTCTAAGGGATCTTATTGACCACAATACAATTAGGTAATTTTGATGCTTCTCGTATTTGCCTGGAACTGTAAGTTTACATTAACATAGAACACAATGTTATATTATTAATATTTTCTATGTCTCATTTCACCATATCTCTCTCTTCAACCTATAGCAGTCCACATCAACACTTTAACCACCTGGACCTTGGCTTTCTTGGTCCTGCCACTATAAGTGACTTTTAGAACACCAGCAGTCAATACGCTGCACTAAAACGTAGTTTTCACTCTAAAACGCGTCTTCTCTCTCTTTTCAACCTATTGCAGTCCACTGTTGGATATAGGTACCCTCCATTTTACGCCAGATATCTCGGTCCTCCGCTTTCTTCAAACCTTTTGCAAGTCGTCAATTCATCGAACCGGAAGGCGTCCTACGCTACGCTTGCCAAGACGCGGTCTCCGCTCTAGAACGCGTCTGCTCAAACTGGCATAATTATATCCTGCTATATTGATACCGGTTGATTACCGTGCCTGCTCAAATTCCCGCTGCCTCATTTCTCCACGTATATTCAGATAAATTTGTGGTTTCATATGCACTAGGTTAGTGGAAATCTTTTACAGCATTACAGTCATAGTCTATGTACGAGAAGCCTGTGTCTGAACATGTACTGTAGATTCCATTTACCACCAGTAAAGCGCTTAGTTGTTTATGTGATACCGGGCAAACGAGTAGACGGTTTATTTGAGTTTGAGCAACTTTAAATCATAGTATTGAGTACTATGTACTTATTGCACTGGAATATACTATAGTAGACATTTTGGTTTCTTCGTAGTTAACTACTTTTGTGCCTTAATTACAATAATAATTAACCTAATTTACTCTGTGATCTCAAGATTATCAATGTTGTAAGATTTTAATTTATATTTGAGACTCTATCCCCTTGAAACAGAATTTATTTCATTCAGGAGAGACAACTGGCGAAAAACCCCCGTTCTATTGAATTCTGAAACGCCAGAGGCAATTACCTACAAGGTGACTTCACAAAACCTCTTTAATTTGGTGGTTATTAATTATTTTGTTAGGTTACTAATTAGAGGAATGGCAGACGCCTGGAACTTTTCTAATTACGAACACTTTCTAATCAAGGAAAAGCAGCTGCGCTTCTATTATGGTAATGAGTAGCTGGGTTTTGAGCTGAAAAATGTGTCTATAGTTCGCGGAGAAATGTAAGAAAAAAGCACTGCCTTGGAACGAATTTTTAGACAGTCATTTATCTTTGGGATTATTTAAAACCCCCTTTGAGTCATTACCAATATTAATAGTAACTAGTTGGACTGATATTACCGGACTGTCCAGATTTGTTTAATTTAATTTCTAACGCAACTTTTTGATTTGGCCTACTTCAATAAGTGCACCCTGCTAAATAGTAAAATTGAGGGTACTTCTTTATTCAGTAGTAAACGTAATGCCTATAATAACAGAAAATCATTCTTAGCTTTATATCATAAAACAACTTAAAAGAATTATACAAATTCGATGCTAATATTGGAAATGGCTCACACGTAGGTGTGATTTGTGTTCTAGAAGATTAGTCCCTAAAGGTTACATAAGGTTATCCAAGGATAGGGTTTTATCTCCTCCACAAATGAAGGCCAGTGATCGCAACCCGAGCTAGAATTCCGAAATTCTGGAACAGTTTTTGGTCCACCCAAGGACACCGGCTCATAAGATTTATTGGCGAGTCGGAAACCTTTTTGCTGATCGAGATAAACGATTCCAAGCATTACGTTGCAGGATATTACTGTTACAAATCGTTGGTTATGTGTCAATATCACGTATCATATTATCTATACTGTTTTAAGGCAGCATTTTCGACCACCCCTCCAAGATTTTATATCTATGATAATTTTATTCGACTTAAGGTGTTTTTAGCGTTCTGTACCCAGTACAGACATCTTATTATTACTAAAACACTTCGTCGTCTTCGTCTGTCTGACCGTTTGACTATTACCAGGCATTATCTCATGAATCAACTTGCACTTTGCCGGTTGTAATAATTTATTTAGTTTTTTTTTTGCGCCAGAGCACCACAGGCGTACAAGAGGAATTTTGTAAAGGATACCTCTAGTCGAGGAAGTCATATCTTGAGTTTCATTAGAACTTAATGAATACGGCATTCAGTTGGCAGAACCGATGGCCGTTGGAGCAGACGAGTTGTGGAGTGGAGACCGCGTCTTGGCAAGCGGAGCGTAGAACGCCCCCCGGCCCGATGGACCGACGACTTGCGAAAGGTCGCTGGTGGAGGCTGGATGAGGAAAGCGGAGGACCGGGATATCTGGCGCAAAATGGGGGAGACCTATGTCCAGCAGTGGACTGCGATAGGTTGAATAGGAACGGCATTCAGTGACTTTTCTTATTATTAATTAAATTTATCTACACAGGTTTGTTCAGATTTATTTGAAGGATTTGCGACAGATCGCTGGTAGAGGATGGCCGCAGAACTTAGAAGACTAAGAGAGTCTTGGCGCAAAATGAAATACTGTGAGAGGTCAAAGTAAGAAAGAGATAAACAGTGATTCGTTGAAGTATAAAACGCATGGTTATTTAAAAAAAAATTAAAAAAGATTAATTGCCATTGTGAAAAATGTGGTCCAGTAGAAACCACTTTGGTCTCATACATTCCCTTTTGATCCACATATCGAGCAGTGATTATGCTATCACTAAGCACAGCCGTACCGACTCTTTTATGGTTCAATATAGGCGGTAATGGAGAAAATGTGCAAATTTTACAGGCAACCTCGGACTACCGACCATGTTTACGCACGAATAATAAGCAGGAGTGTGCTTTCATTATGCTTCCCCATTTTACCCTTTTGATATAGTTGGAGCGTTTGCTATTTACATATTCGAAATATTTTGTACTAGATATTTTAGAATTGGTGCTAGATTTAATACAGATAATATTATTTAAATAACACCAAACTCCAATTTAACTTGAAATTAAAAATCATTTTTGTCATAAAAAGTTTTTTTTTACGGTACGGGTAAATCCGACTTACTTCAGTTTACTGCTACAAAGGCAGTATTCACATAGGTAGGTACATAGATCTCATCGTTTTGTTAAAAAAAACCTGCTCTTTTTTATTCAGTTAGGTTTAAATTGAGGTAGCCTTATATTTATCAATTAATTACGAGTATCTTCTGGAAGTAAATTTTTGCATCAACATTTTTATCTTGAAAATCTTCTGATTATCTAAATATGTTTTTAATATTTGAGCTCATCTGAAAAACACAATCTTAAGGTATATTCATGTCCTTATCTGTCACATTTTTATTGATGATCATACAAGCAGAGAAATATTCTGTTTACATTGAAAAACACAAAGCGGTCATATTTGACCTAAATCCGACACAAATAAAGATATAGTAAGAACACAACCGTACCGCACACGTGCCTCGAAATAAAGCGATCAATACATGCCGCAACATATGTGGGAACTTGGTTACGAATTCCTCGGATGTTTACTTACGCACTACAAGAAACAATTTTTCTATACAAATAAAAGAACCAATCGTTATAGAATCTTAAGCAATAATAACATGGACGCAAGAAATGCTATCGGAAGATTTATTTCCTAAGCTAACTACAGACCAATCACTTAAAGCATTTCAAACTTTAACTGGAGACTGACAAAGAAATGGCACTTCGTTGTTCATGTCTGTGCCTGGTAAAGTAAATCGTTTTGAACATTGAAAAAGTTCAAGAAATCGTTTCAAAGCCTTCCGCCTGAACACCGCTTCGCATTCAAAACTTAAATCCACTTTTAAGGCTTTGAATATTTTTATTCCTTTCATCTAGTAACCTTTCAAAGGCAATGAATTGACGTCAATTTAATAAAGCAATATGCCATGGCTACCTATTTATCAATGTATGAGCAATATTTACAGTAACATGGTATACCTATATCTTTCATAAATCTACGAAACTCCAGATTAATAAAATTCCCTAAAAATTAAATTCCAGAGCAGTGTTCTCTGAAATAATGGAAATGTTTTTATCTGAAGAAATACAGCAAAACGAGATACGAAATTTGAGATTCCTTGATGTGGATTTATTAATAAATTTTAGCGCCATTCCCAGCTTTGCGAAGTGGTTCAAACACAATAGCTGTCATTTGTCGGGATCAGTTGTATAAAAGCAAATGCAAATTGTCCAAATAACACCAGCTATTTGGTTGTTCAAGGGTGATTTCATCTCGATTGGTTTCGGAACTATGTGTTAATTTGTTTGTGAGTTTCTGCCGTTTCAACTTCGCCCTCAACTTTGTCTTCTTCAGTTTTGTTGTCATTCAATTTATTCATGTCACGCAGTTTTACCGCTTAATTACTTTCAGAATCAGAAATGTTTTCCTTGTACATTTACAGCGACATTTTAGTTAAAGTGTAATTAACAAGATATGTATATTTGTTTCTTGTTAGAAATTAGGTAGTCACTTACAGCTATAAAAATCTAAACTTCGATTGTTTCTCTTACACCCCAGAGCACTAATTGAAAGCAGTATATTTGTTTTATTATTTAATTACTAACATATATAAACAAGAAGTCAATACAAACATTTTTTACTGTCTCGGCCTCTCCGCCATCAATCTCAAAATCTATATGCAGCTCAAGGGACTTTATCAGAATTTGGGATGTCCAACAAACAGAACAGCTTCTCTTTACACGGCGTCAAGTAATATATAACTATAGAAGAAGGTACAAAATAAAATTTTAAGAAATTACAGTGCTTGCATTTGCTAATTACGAGTATATTTAACCTCCTAAAAGTAACCCCACCTCGATGGAACAAAATTCGAGATTAAACCAACGGCCTGGGAAGTAATATCGTAAAATTGGAAAACTTTAATACACCTGTGGTATGATATTGAAAATGTTAGAAATGCTAACTGAAACTTTTAGTTTTAATAATATTACAGATATTTTCCTTGCTTGTAAGACTTCCAAGTTTCAATTGCAAGGCTTATTAAAACTAACCAGAGGTGTGTAGCAAATCCAGAAATTAATAAAGTGCTACGTGCCTAAAAATATTAATGTTGAGTATTTGATTTACATGTACCGAGTCGATATAATTATGTTTGTATGAATGTCCGGTTTGACGGTCACTTGAATGATAAGGTTAAATTGGCCTCTAATAGCTTGGTGTACTCAGGTCGAGGCGATATTTAGTGTCAAACCAGAAGCCTACAGATAATATTACTGTCAACCTTGGAGCGGGAGCGCCTCAGTACCAGCTTTTACTTTTTACGTGTCCAAAGACGAGTAGCTCGAATTGTCAATGATCCTTCTACCTCCGAAAAGTTTGACCCTTTGCGTTTGCGTAGATATCATATTTAACTCGGGGAGTGTTTGGACAAATTATGCGGACTCGTTCCTGCCGCCACTATTCATTATCTTACATCGAAGCCATATTCGATATTTATTCGATACCAGCTTAATGAATGGATGACCTTACTCCCCATAGCTATGTTATGTGGGAAGAATGGCCTATGCTCTGAAGTAAGACGTTATAGGCTGATGATGATATACATGAGAATAAAGGCTAGTGACGTTCAACAATACTGGTCCCTAGCTGTTTACATCTATTGGTTATCCGCCTCCCAGGAAACTCGAGTGAGTTACTAGTTTTGTTCAAGAGTTTTAAATGGTAATGATTACTTCCAAATTAGCAACACAAACTAATTACCGATAGGTTGTCCTACAGGAAATAAAAAATAATTTAATACAATAAAATGGTATTCTGGTCTGCCTCCGTCACTCGCCATATCAGATAGAACTAATTCGGTTTATTGAATTAATTATTCTTCTCTTTTCATAAGGCCGTATTATCTCCACTTCATTAATATTAAAACGGTGTTAAAATTATTCCAGTTGAATTAAATTTTTATTAATCGAAACAAAAGTCTTAATTAATTAAATACTGATTGCATTAACATTATTATCAAATAGTCTTTCACTGATACTTTGATTAAGTCTTCTTGAGGGTTTAAAGAATTTTCGTATCAAATTATACTTATGAGTGGAAAAAAATTAAAGAAATAGAAAATGTGAATTACCTAGGTACGTCTTGTTACTTAACCGTAGCAAAGAGATCTAGACATAAGAACGTCGTGTTTGCATGACCTGGATACCTAGATCTGGGCCTTTAAATGGGCCTTTGAAATGCCATGTGCGGGATGTGGTTAGGAGATTATATTTTTAGACGGGAAATATTTTTTCATTTCCACTGAAAGACATATTTTAAAAGGACCTGAAAATTGAAAATAAATCTGTAACGGAAACCGATGCTTATTATGAAACTGAATTAATTAAAATTTTCTTTATTCAATTTAGGTCCTTATAGAACACTTATGAATGTCAAATAAAGCTACCACTGGTTCGGACTATCGTTACCTATTGAGAAAAATCCAGCAAGAAACTCAGTAGTTACTCTTTTCGTAAAGATTGTGTTTTGTACAGCATTATATTATTTATATCCAAAATAATTTCTATAAAGTATATCATTTTGAAAATTATAAATATTATATTCACGCAGATTTTTGTGCGTGAACTTCTATATATAATATGTATGACATGTATGTATTTAAAAAAAGTGTATGAGTGTGTTTATCGGTTGTTAAGGGCCTGTCCCTTAACAACCGATAAACACACTCATACACATATACACACATTCACACAGCGCCATCTAGCCCCAAAATAATGCTTAGTTTGGGGCTAGATGGCGCTGTGTAAATGTCAGTGAATATTTATATTTCTTTATTATAGGTATATAGTTTTCCGCGGAATTCCAACCTACGATCATCTGGTCACGCAGGTGAGACCACTAAATTACTAGAGGCTTTTACTAGTTAAATAACTGGATACTGCGATATTCTTTTCTACACAAGTCTGAATCTGAAACAGTACCGTGGCAGCATTTTTATGATTATCGATGTATTGCTAATATCAGCGAAATTAAAGAGCAAATCATTTCAATGATTTAAAAAAAACCTAGCGCAAAATCAAGAAAATTTACGATGGCATGTTTCATAGACAGTTCTTGATATTTATTAGTATCTCATGAATATGAGCTTAAATGATCTTTACGTGTATAACTACAGAGTAATCCGGGTTCGATAACCAACCACCCATTTGAAATTATGTCAAGATAACCCAAAACCGGTTAACAGCAGCTAAAGATAAGCCAGCATTTCTCAAACCTAGGCACAAAACCCGGAGCCTAGCGAAATAAATCTTAGTAGGGCACGAAATAAAAACACGTCTACAGGGATGATGGACGACCGCTCATGATGAATGGCCTTGGGAAGTTTTTGCCTTAATACGCGAGATACCAGCCATTTATGTGGACACAACCCTAAAATGGGCATCCCCATCCTGACGACATTTACATGACATTTAATTAGATTTGTAATAGACGAGTTTCAAATGTAATTTCATTAATGCTCTTGCCACATTTGAAGCGATTAGCCGTCTACGGAGAAACCTTATATATTGTAACTGCAAGAAATCGGTGAATTAAGAGACATGTTTTAACAAGTATTTCTTGTATTTTTTTTTACTTTTGTATCTTATAGCTTTTCATGACAATAAAGCATTTGATGTTACTTCTCTCTCTCTCTTCAACCTATCGCAGTTCACTGCTGGACATAGGTCTCCCCATTTTGCGCCAGATATCCCGGTCCTCCGCTTTTCTCATCCAGCCTCCACCAGCGACCTTTCGCAAGTCGTCGGTCCATCGGGCCGGAGGGCGTCCTACGCTACGCTTGCCGCGTCTCGCGCGGTCTCCACTCCAGAACTCGTCTGCTCCAATGGCCATCGGTTCTGCGACATACGTGATGTTACTTGCATCACTATAATGATCTTCCGCGATCTTTAATACTTGCGCAATTTAGTGCATAGAGATGATATACTTGAGAAATAATATCTATGAACGTAAAAAATAATTTAATATACTAGATATTTATATAAAATAATAGGTTGTGACAATTAATGTTTTGTATTCCTCTATTAGGTACCGTAGCACCTGTATTAAAAGAAGCCATTCTTTTAGAACTTCTTAAATACAATTTCTTTAAAAAATAGTAACGTACATATTAATGGCACTAAAACTGTGCAAATATAATAATTCAAAAGTGTTATTGCTGCAGATGACATTGAGCTTTAGTTCCTTTCGATTTTTCTAAACCCTTTATTTCACTACCTGCACTATTCAATAACGCTTACGAAAATAATCAGTTTTCATTACATACAGATTTATATTTCCAATTAAAATCACATAAAGCTAAGTTTCTTCTTTAAGCTTCTGAGCCACGTCTATAAGTTGTTTTCCAGAGTTGTAGCGAACCGTCTCGCCATAAGACTCGACGAATTCCAACCACCGGAGCAGGCTGGGTTTCGAAAAGGCTACAGCACCGTGGACCACATCCATACTGTTCGGCAGCTTATACAGAAGACCGAAGAGTATAACCAGCCGCTGTGTATGGCATTTGTGGACTACGAGAAAGCCTTCGACTCCATGAAACCTGGGCTGTTCTGGAGGCTCTGCAGCGATGCGGTATCGACTGGCGATATATCGAGGTGATGAAGTGTCTCTCCAACGCAGCGACGATGACCGTTCAGATCCAAGACCAGCGGACAAGACCTATCCAATTGCGTCGTGGTGTGAGACAGGGGGATGTTATATCCCCGAAACTGTTTACAAACGCATTGGAGGATGTCTTCAAGACCCTGGACTGGTCTGAACGAGGCGTCAACGTCAATGGAGAGTATATTTCTCATCTGCGCTTTGCTGACGATATCGTCATCGTTGCAGAGTCATCGGAAGAGCTTGCTGAGATGTTGAATAGCCTAAATGAATCCTCCTGACGAGTTGGGCTTGGCATGAATTTGGACAAGACGAAAGTCATGTTCAATGACCATGTCATGCCAGAACCGATATGCGTCGATGGCATCCTTCTCGAAGTTGTGCAAGAATACGTTTACTTGGGCCAAACCATCCAACTTGGCCGGCACAATTTCGAGAGGGAAGCTAGTAGGAGGATTCAGTTGGGCTGGGCGGCATTCGGCAAGTTACGTCAGGTCTTTACGTCGACGATTCCGCAATGCTTAAAGACAAAAGTCTTTGAGCAATGCGTCCTACCCGTACTTACATACGCAGCTGAGACATGGACACTGACTGCGGGATTGGTTCACAAGTTCAAAGTCACTCAACGCGCAATGGAGCGAGCTATGCTCGGGTCTCTCTTAGGGATAAGATCAGAAATGATTTAATCCGTAAGAGAACTAAAGTTACCGACATAGCCCGCCGGATCAGCAAGTTGAAGTGGCAGTGGGCTGGTCACGTATGTCGCAGAACCGATGGCCGTTGGAGCAGACGAGTTCTGGAGTGGAGACCGCGTCTCGGCAAGCGTAGCGTAGGACGCCCTCCGGCCCGATGGACCGACGACTTGCGAAAGGTCGCTGGTGGAGGCTGGATGAGGAAAGCGGAGGACCGGGATATCTGGCGCGAAATGGGGGAGACCTATGTCCAGCAGTGGACTGCGATAGGTTGAATAGGATAGGTAGGAAAAGCTAAATTTAGACGGACGTCCAAAATCTAACCCGGACGACGGTGTCCCTCAGATTATCGGGGATTATAGGATCACAACTGTAATCGCATTTTGGGACGGCCAATACATGAGTTAACTTTTGATGTTTCGTTCTGTTGATAACCAATTTACATTTTATACTAGCATATGTACAAAAGCCCTACAAGTGATACTTTATTTAACTAGCTCCATGGGAAAAGGATTTAGCTACCACTAATAAACTGGACGCTTACTCCGGTTTTGGTATACATCTTAAAAGAAAATTGAAGAAAACATACTTAACGTGATTACGGTAAAGGAAAAAATCATGAGGAAACGTGCACAAGTCGGCGAAGAGATTAAAAATTCGTGCGTAAAGTCGGCCAAACCACACTGGACTTGCGTGGACGACTAAGGCCTATACACCCTTTACGGCAAGGCTCGTGCCTCTCGGTGGGAATGTTTAATGGGCTGATGATGATGACATACTTAACTGGGTTTACGCTTAAGGATTTATTTATTTATTTAAAAAGGTACACCAACAGTATATATACACAACATTGGACAACATTTAGTTAAAGGTTAAGGTCTGGTACATATACCCTTTATAGGCGTACACAACGTTAATAAACATTAGAATAACAACACATGAGATAAAAAACTAAAAATGAAAATAACAAGGATAAAACAGAGACGATGTTATGTCTAATATTTTATGCTAACAACATCACCTGTCGAACCAACATGTCGTAGATACAGTGGGTCGACCGGCAGGGCGGATGTTCGATGACCCTAGCTCGATAGTGAAATTGACGACCCATCTGGTTTAATGGTTGCAATGTCGGCTATTCCACAATGGGTTCCGGGTGGGAAACCCGGGTAGTAAAAACATTTGTGTGAATGAACATGTCTGTTTGCATTGGTCTGGGTATTTCTATGTATAATTTGTATGTATTTAGATAATAAAGTAAAAAATAAAGTTTTAGGCTCATTACTTGGCTATGTCTTTGCAAAAACGTTTTTCTCTTCTTCTGCAGTATTCGTTGCAGAAAAATGCACATGATTTTTGTTACATGAAAATGCAACCGTTTGACACACTCTGTACAAAACGGAGTGCCGTAATATGCGAGTTGCCAGCAATTAGCCACCGCCGTGATGTAAAACTTTAATTTCAGCCGAGCTGGCTTTTCCCAACGAGCTGAACATAAAACCAACGAACCATTTAAGAGACATTTTACACTGCGCTGTCTGATATAATGCGCGTGTTTTTTGGCATAATTTCAATTCATTCAATGTTTACATTTCTAACTGTAAGTTATAAGATCAAAAGGGATGATAAATGACCATAAAAGTTATTTAATTTACTATCACTAATGAGGAACTCAGGAAAGAGCGTCGGTGGCTCATTGGTGTGTACTGTTGCCTTCCTACCGGGAGAGCTGAGGTTCCCGAAATCTCTTACGGTGAAGGAAAATATTGTGAGTAAACCTGCGCACGCTTGCGAAGAATTTAAAGGTCATGGTGACGGCCAAACCGCACTGGGTCCCTGTGGACGACTAAGGCCCTATACATGAAAATATATATACATATACGTGTAAGCTCGTGTCACTCGATGGGGACGTATAATGAGCTAAGGATGACACGAGCTCAAGGAGCACTGTGATGAGTGTCACCACGCCCATAACAAAATACTACACCAGAGGTCACAAAACGTGGCCCGTGCGCCATTTTATGATGCCCTGAGGGAATTGTTGTATTATTTGCGCAATAAGTTCAATTCAATATTTTTGCTAACCATAATTTAAAATACAGCTAGAACTTCGAAATAACACAACACATTATTCGACGACCCATTTGGTGTTGCGGCCGACCTCTCAACCGCAACACCAAGGGTTCCGGGTTCGATCCCCGGGCAGTGCAAACATTTGTGTGCATGAACATGTCTGTTTGTAATGGTCTGGGTGTTTTCTATGTATAATATGTATATATTTACAAAAAAAAATTTATATATGTATGTTTATCCGTTGTTAGTACCCATAATACAGGCTTAACGCTTAACTTGGGCTGGATGGCGTGTGTGAATGTCAGAGGATATTTATTTATTTACATTATATGAATTACAGTTAAAATTACCAGCACTCATTCAAATGACTGGTTCTATCATGAACTGTTCTCTGTGGTAATTACATATATGGTTATTTTAAGAACGGGCTGTAACCGACCCAAAAGTTAAAATGACTTTAGTTGACCCAAATGGAATGAAAATCCAGCCGGTTTGTTTGACAAAATAAATTTGCGGAACTTTAAGTGATCACATTAAAATTCAAAATTGTTGCATGTGTTAGTTATATGTCATAATATAACTTTGGTCCGCTTGTGATAAACCTGGAAAGGTTGGCTGCAAGGGTTTCACCTAAAACCATAGAGCTTTATATCCCCCGTGTCCATCTGAGTGCTCTATGCTGGACTTGAAAGTAGCGTCGGATAGCGCTCACGCGATAGCGCTCACGCGACTGCTTCCTTCTTACTTCTTATAGCTTTAAAATAATCTGCAAACACTGTTTAATCTTACATTACATGATAATTTAGATGGTCAGTAATCGTAGGTTATCAATGCACCTACAGAAAATAAGTGAACAGAATTAAACTGTTATTCATCATCATCAGCTCATTAAACGCCCACTGAGGGCACGAGCCTACCCATATAGGGTGTATTGGCTTAGTCGTCCACGCGGGCCCAGTGCGGATTAGACGACTTCACGCACACCCTTTGAATCTCTTCAGAGCGTGCTTGAAGGTTTCCTCACGATGTTTTCCTTCACCGTAAGAGCGTCGGATAACGTACATATAATTTCGAAAATTCGAAAACACATTGGTACGTGGCAGGATTTGAACATCAGCCCTCCCGGTAGGAGGGCAACAGTCCACACCATTGAGCCACCGACGCTCAATTTGATACTAAAAGGAAATTAATTATTGATGTTATTATGTTTTTTTTTATATTAGCTCACGAGAATCTACAAGCATATTCATAACAGTGCTCTGTTGTTCCAAATGCCAAAAGCCTTTTGTAATAACCTTTTAGCCTTGACCATTCCATTATGAGCCAAGCCTGGTAGGAAGTATTCATCTGTCGGGAATCGCGACTGCATTAATTTAGCGGACTTAGACAATCCAGCTGCTACTCCTTTTGTGGAAATAAATTGATGTAGAACTGTTGGTGATCATTGTTCCCTCAGTTTCTAATGAAAAGGCAAGTCGTTAAGTTTATGGCGTTTTTCCGTTACTGTAACGGCACTCGAGATCTTGCATGTCAGCAAATTGTTAATTTATTTATTAAAGTTCATCATCATCAGCTCATTAAACGCCCCACCGAGGGGCACGAGCCTACCCGTATAAGGTGATTAGGCCTTAGTCGTCCACGCGGGCCCAGTGCGGGTTTGACGACTTCACACACAGCCTTCGAATCTCTTCGCAGGCGTGAGCAGGTTTCCTCACGATGTTTTCCTTCACCGTAAGAGCGTCGGATAACGTACATATATTTTCGAAAATTCGAAAACACATTGGTACGTGTCGGGATTTGAACCTCAGCCCACCCGGTAGGAAGGCGACAGTCCACACCATTGAGTCACCGCGCTTATATAGTTCACCAGCGTTTATTACAAAATACGAAATTAACTACGTTACTCATAAATTAATTATAATGTAACAATCATTAATTATTCTAATTAAATTTCAATTGTTATCTAATCTTCAAAAAGCCTCTTAAACACAAAATAAGCCAAATAAAGACCAGGGGGGTTACCACGATCCCTTAAAACAGTATTGTTATAGTGATACGTCAGCATTGTTGTACCAGAAAAGGCGAAGTACTATTATTGTAACACTGTTTTAAGAGATGGCGGTAACCCCCAGATGTGTAAAACATTCAAATGGTGTGTGCCTATCCGAAGGTAATAAACAAGTAACAGCCAACCCCAAAACGTCGCGCTTCAGCATGACACCTCTTGGAAAGGGCTTTGCCGAGAAACTGTCCAATATACCTCGATTTATTTGATTTTCATCCAAAGCTTACACGCTCACGGACGTCGCGTCGTGAATTTATAGGATTTTTCCAGAAGCCTTTATTGAATAAGCGATTGAATCGCTCCAGGTGGGTGCATGTTTAGAATTTCGTTTTCACTGTTAATAAAAAAGATTCCTCTCGTGGAATTGTAGGCGAAATTGAAAAGTACGCGTTTTATAATTTGATTTACGTTAACGATCTATTTGAATATGGATAACGTAGATGGAAATAATTTTGGTTTTTGTATAAGTGTTTATTTGCTGTTTGTTGTTATATACATTTTTTTTTTCAGTTTGTTCTCTTTTCATCTTATAGTCGTGCTAAAAGCATGACTATAAAAAACGAACAAAAACGGTTCATGTTTTTATTTTTATGGAAGACTATTTGAACAGATAGTCCTCAGTTACCTTGGTTTAACAGACCAAGTTTAGTTTTATGGTCTTAAAGTACCCAGTTGCTTTAGAGTTTATGAAATCATGCATGTTAAATGAATCGTAGTTGTTAAAAAAGGAATAAAGCTGCTGAGTTTTACTGAATCTTTTTTTTATAAATATCCACTGACATTCCCACAACACGTGGATAACGGTGTTGGTCACACATTTACCTGTACCACAAATGTTTTGTAATTTGTAAACATACAATGTGTAACTGTTTGTTATTCCTAATAAATAAAATAAAAACACCATGTAGTACAAAACTAAGTATTAGCCTGTAATATGGGTACTATACAACGGATAAACATACTTATATAGATTTTTTGGACAAAACATACTTATTATACATAGAAAACACTCAGACCTAAACAAACAGACATGTTTATTGTTCATGCACACAAAAGATTGTACAGTCCGGGGATCGGACCCGGAACCCTTGGTGCAGTAGCCGCAACGTCTCGACCATCACACCACATGAATCGTTAAACCATTAAACGCACATGAGTAAATTTATATTTATCAAATATCAATTTCGAGTTAGAGAAATTCACAAGATTTAACGTCCCAATTAAGTGCACGGATATTTGTAGAAAAAAGGTCCAAATGGCAAAATAGTAGAACATTTTTCATCATCATCAGCTCATTAAACGTCCCCACCGAGGGGCACGAGCCTACCCTAGTCGTCCACGCGGCCCATGCGGGTTAGACAACTTCACACACAACTTTCGAATCTCTTCGCAGGCTGCATGAGGTTTTCTCACCGATGTTTCCTTCACCGTAAGGCTCGGATAACGTACATATATTTTCGAAAATTTGAAATCACATTGGTAGGTGTCGGGATTTGAACTCACCCACCGTAGGAAGGCGACAGTCCATACCATTGAGCCACCGACGATCTAGAACATTTTTATATTATTTGAAATGCAGTATTTAAAATATAATTTGGAGAATTGATAAGTATTCACTAGAAAAGATTTCAAATACTAAGGTAATAATGTCAAGGTCGTTTCTAACGGATACCTTTGTGTTTATTACATCGTTGATGAATCGTTTGGTATGTGTGAATATCCAACAAAGCAACACAATTTTCTATAGTCATGCAACAATTATCCATCATCATCAGCTCATTAAACGTCCCCACCGAGGGGCACGAGCCTACCCGTATAGGGTGATTAGGCCTTAGTCGTCCACGCGGGTCCAGTGCGGATTGGACGACTTCACACACAACCTTCGAATCTCTTCGCAGGCGTGCATGAAGGTTTCCTTCACGATGTTTTCCTTCACCGTAAGAGCGTCGGATAACGTACATATATTTTCGGAAATTCGAAAATACATTGGTACGTGTCGGGATTTGAACCTCAGCCCTCCCGGTAGGAAGGCAACAGTCCACACCACTGAGCCACTGACGCTCTATAAAAATATATTACGTTACAAATTTCCTTTCTTTTGTCATATAAAAAAAATGATATGCTGCGATAAGTAATCCCCTAACCGGCATAGGTTTATATTTAATAGACACAATAGATTTTTTATTGTGTCTTGTCAGTCTGCTGAATACCCGAAAATCCTTCCTCATATTCTGACAACGTCATTCTACTCATGAGTAAGCATCTACAAGGATTCTTTTCTGGTTACAAATAAATAAATAAATATCCACTGAGATTCACACTTCGCCATCTAGCCCCAAGTTAAGAGTGAACCCTGTAATATGGGTACTAAACAACGGATAAACGTACTTATATACATTTTTTTTATAAATGCATACATAGAAAACACCCAGAAACTTAGAATTCTTCATCCGATGAAAAGTAGGTATCCCTCAAATTTAAGGCAATGAGCATTATTTACCTACTTCATAATCCTTTTGTCGAATACAAAAAATTAGAAACATTATTGTCTATAAACCACATGAATACAAGAATTAAATCCAGCAGTTCCATACATTAGCATTAATTAACTGTACTTCTATTATTGTATTTGAAATCCGCATACATAATTTATAAGGGAACCTAATGAAGCTGACGTTCACATTTTTATAGAAAAAGTTGATATCACAAATATATGAACAAAGATTTTCATTGAATAAAGATTCACCTTACGAATAATGTCATTGTCTTTCCCATTATTACGTTTTATTTTTCAGATTTAGTAGGCCAAAAGCTATTAATGCCATCAGCATCCAAAAGCGAAAATTAAAAAGACTTTAATATATCAAAAAAGTCTACATGAAATTCTCCAAAATTAATCCAAATAGGCAAGCAAATATTGCTCGGCGTAGCATAAAGCAAAAACTTGAGCGGGGTATACCCCCTTCCATGCCCGTACTATCGGTAGGAAACTTTTCCCCTTTGGGGAGTGCTTAACAGTGTCTCGAAAATTCTGAACCAGCTCAAGAGCACTCGTAAGTTGCCTTAAGGGTACCCCGTTTTAACAACCCGCATACTCCAAATCTATATTGCCTAAATCGTTAAATATAACGGGTTCAGATATTTTTCTCGTAGATATTTAATTGGACATTAAATAAAATGTACAATTGTCATGTAAAAAGTTTTCAACTGAAAAAACGGATCACGTAAGTTCATAAAATAATGTATTTGCTTGAAATTGTCAAACATAGCACATTATCCAAAGGCATTAAAACAAATTAAATCAATAAAAATAAAATAGTAGACTCGATTACTGAGTCGTCTAGGTAGGTACCACAACATCCGAATATACATTAGACTGGACAAGCCGCCAAGTTTATAGGCAGTCCCAGTGTTGCAATTTCTTTTCGGTTCTTGCCTGTGAAAAGTTATTATATTTCTTGGAAAATTTACTGATTCATTGCGATGATGGCATGTAACAATTGCACAGGACGGCATTTTGGGAAAAAACGGTAATTTCTTCTAATATTTGTGCGTCTTGACTCGTCTCACAGAGCGTAAACTGGCAGCCAGTGTGTGCTCGTTGAGCTTACATTTGTCGCACTTAAAAACGCGGCTTGCCCCATCTCCTGTATGGGAATCTGTGGTAAGTACCATTGTAGTTCCAGATATCGTCCGTGAAACAGGAGTATTACGCACTTTTGTGTTTCGGGATGAGGGCACTGTAGCTAGTGAAAATGTCGGGTATTAGCTTCGTTTAAGAATACTTTATTGTTGATGTAAGGGTACGAGTGTAAGAGACCCAATATCTATTGTCTCGGGCGACGGCCGCAGTGTGGCATTGATGGAGAATTATAACTGTCTATCAGTTGTTGGTCTCCTTCAATGCCGCTCTATCCTGACTGTCATGTACACTCAAGTTAGGGATAATAGGAACAATGGAAATCTTTTGGTTCCAACTTATCCAGAATTTTAATATTGAAAAAATGAGTGCCATGAAACGCAAAAATTTTCTATTCAACTATTGTTGTATCTTTAATGTAACTATTGCTATAAATACGTCTTTTGTCAGAATTTCTTAAAGGGTTTTCAACGCTCCTAAATCAGTGAGGTGGACATACCTGAAAAAAAAGAAGGTTATATAAATAAAATGCTTTAAAATTTAAGTAACATCTGGTGAATCATACTCTTCCTATTTTCAAGCCATAATAGTCAACGCTATGCAATTAATAACCCAATTTTAAAATGTCATTTAGGTGGTGGCGTGTTAAATCAAATTGAGTAAAATAATAGTTAATATGAGCTTTGATTTTGTAAAATTACAATATTGGTGTTTTTGTAGGAATTAACATATAACAGTTGTAAAAGAAGAGAAAAAATACATTCATATCTGTTACGTATCGTCATCATCAGCTCACTTTATATACGGCCGCACAGAGGGCCACAAGACTACACGTATAGTGTGTATAGGTCATAGTCGTCTACCGGGCCCAGTGCGGATGGCCGATTTCGTGCACAACCTTTGAATTCTTCGCCTACAAATCAGGTTTTCTTACGATGTTTTCCTGCACCATAAGAGCGTCGAATTAACGTACATGTTTATTTTGAATATTCGGAGAGGCATTGGTACGTGCGGGATTTGAACCTGCACCTCCAGATGGGAAGGCAAAAGTCTACACAAATGGCAACCGACACTCGTACGTATCCGAATCAAATCACGAACGTAATTGAAAAATGAATGTTGAGGGCTAAAATGATTCTCAGGCCAAAGCTGAAAATCAGTGGTTTGCCGTCGGTGAATTCAATGTTGAGGTTTGACCTTTTGTATCGCTGTAACGCACTATAAATAATACGCCGGTTAAATATTTTGTATTGTATCGTTTTTGTTAAATATATTCTGTTTAATTGTCCAAACACAATATTCTTGTCGGNTTTTGTTTGCGGAACATCAACTTCCAATTATTAGACATGTACCACATAATATAGCAGACGACCTGCAGGAGAAATCTTGACGTCTAAAGAGTATTAACACAAATCTTGCAGTATAAATATCGTTAAGCAGGAATATAACATAGTTTTGTTATGTATTCATTAAAGGTATTAATTTCATTTCTATATCAAAACTTTGTAAGGTACGCCAAATGATATTGGAGAATGTTCTGTCCACGGAGGGAAAAAATATAATGCACATAATTATATGTAGTTTCTAATAATTACTAAGATTATATGATTTTTTGCTTCATAAGTAAACAGTGAAACCTTGGTTATTATTTTCAAAATCTTCGTACTTCAACATTCGTAAAATATTTATAAGTATGTGCGCATACATTGGTCACTGTTATATATGTTCTTAATATATGCGTGCCAGTGTAATCTTGTGAGCTATTTTAGCTAGATTATAGATAATATGTAATATCACTAACTTTGCTCTATAATATTAAGAGAAAATCTTGTTTGAGTGTTCCTATAGTGTCGATACCAGTTGTAAGCCGTCACAATATCAAATTAAACTGTCTCCCTTTCAGCCTAATAGGTTTCGTTGGATGGAATCGGTACCGACTACGGTATATGACATTCTCCTCGAGTACTTACCTGTCAGGTACACAGAGAGCCGTATGATGTCATAGGACTATTGTTTACATCATACATTACGAAAGCGATGCTGTTGATATTTCCATTAAATTTGCATATAACTGATCAAATAAATAACATTTGAATATATATTTTTTGTGTCAAGGGATGTTAGTTATGATTATTAAATAAGAAAACTGCATAAGTCGCAAGTTGTCGCGTATCATTTAGATATTTTCAAGTTTCACAAATGTTTTTATCTGTCGTTAAGGAAGTTTTTGAGCGTTGGTGGTGCACTGGTGTGGATCGTTGCCTTCCGATCTGGAGATTGCAGGATCAAATACCGTCACATGCCAATGTATTTCCCAATTTCTTTCTTTTTTCTTTTAAAAGTTGTGCGTGAAGTCGGCCAATCCACTGGGTCCGCGTGATGACTAAGGCCTTAGGGGTAGGCTCGTGAACCCTAGGTGGGGACGTATAAGCTGAGGATGATGAAGGAGGTTTTGTGCTGAATAGTTTATCCTATTTAACCCAATTTTTGATTGGTATGGATGAAAAATATAAAGTATTGAAAATTTGTCTTAAAAACCCATTTATTTAAATATATATCATATCCTATGATCAAGTTTGATAAGCACATGAGTTCTGTTTTTGGTACTCGTAGGTACGCGTAAATAAAAGGTGAACAAAACTCCTGCATGCACACGGAGTATGCCGTTGTGATAAGTGCGAATGCACATACAGGTGTGCATATATAGTATGGTTCTGATGATTTATAATTTTAATGAAATATTGTTTAATTCTTATTGCCACATCCATAGGTTTATTAAAATAAAAACAAGATCTGAATATTATCTTAATTTTTTAAACAAATGAAGACCTCTACCTTACTCAAAATTCCGAAGCATAATAGTTGGTAATTAAAAAAATTGCGATAGTAATTTGAAACAATATCATTTAATCAGATTTTGGTCATGTCAGTCTTTTTACTTGAGAAGAACTGGAGCTCTATATGCGGCAGCGTAAGCAGCAGCAACTGGCGCATATGCTGCTGCGACTTGTGCTGTGTATGGGGCAGCGAATTGCGCTGTGTAAGCAGCAGCGACTGGCGCTGTGTAAGCAGCAGCGACTGGCGCTGTGTAAGCAGCAGCGACTGGCGCTGTGTAAGCGGCTGCCACTGGCGCTGTGTAAGCGGCTGCCAGTGGAGCTGTGTACGCAGCCACCGCAGCGACCACTGGTGCGGGATATGCTACGGAGTGGATTCCGGTTTGGCGGCAACGATGGCCATGAGGGCTGAGAGGATTACCTGTTGAAAGATTCGTCCATTAATCATTTTAGGGTTGCGAATGATTTGGTATTTATTTATGTACTTAACAATGGATAAACAAAATGATTTTATATTTTTTTTAATTTGTACTATAATAAAAAAGAAATCATTTAAATATAAACGTACGACCATTTTCATAAAAACAAATGTTTATGTGAACGGAGATCGCAGCCAAATTCCTTGGCGAAGTAACTCATTGCTCAATCATTACACCACATGTATTTTCAAAGTTGACCGAAAAATAATACAAGTACTCAAATCTCTTTGCTTCCGACAAGACAGAACGTTGCCAAAAGCCACAGTTTTGTCTTAATTTTCTGCAGTAGGTAGGTATAACATCGTTTATATTTTTTAAAGCCATAAGCGAGCAAGCATTTGTAAAATGCTGCTCGGCGGGCCACTTTTTTAGATATTCAATATTGTTAGTAAGATAAAATATATTTATAAGTGATTAATATGTTCAGTTGTTTTTGATGCAATATACGATGCGCCCTTTTTAAACGCTCTCATAAACTTGCGTCAATAAAGAACCACTTATTAATTTTACAATATAGAGCTTGCCTAATAAAATGATTGTATATTCAAAGTAAGACAGTTTATCAATCTTCAGTTCCCCTGAATCAAGAAGACAGGCTATTTTTAAACCCAGACACAAACAACTAATGATTACCTGAAAATGGATAGCGATACAACAGGTATAATTAGATCTTTGAAGATGAACACTTATTAATTTATATTAAGATAAGATTTTCTTGTAACTATTTTTTTACAAACGAGTGGGAGAAATATAGAAAAATCTGCAACCTGTGAGAAATTTAAAGTATCTACTGTTGCATTATTCTAATATAATATAAATAGCTAACATGAAAGTGGGCACTTACGAGTCGTACATGACATAGGCGACCTCAAAAATTATCTCAAGAATGAAACCTTAAACGGTCGCATGAGAAATCTAAACTTGAGTAAAAATTTTAATGATAAATATGATCTCTAGTCCTTTTCGATTTTAAAGGCAGTTGATCCCGGCTACTTTTTTAGGAAAACAAGGTGTCGACACTCAACAATATGCATAATGCCTGCGAAGTATCTCTAAATCTCTAACATATTGTTAAATAAAGTTTAGGTAAGCCTTAAGTCTTCAGATTGATTATGTTCTTCTTTTTCTTATCCAGTCGATAGGATTCACAAATTGCTAAATTGATATTTCAGCCAATATTTGCGCCACTTTAATCGCCGTTCCTTTGCCAAAATTATAGAGAACCCGGAAACCGTACGAAGATGGACAATTCGTCAAGAACAGCAGTAGGTATTTCCATTGTCTGAGGGTAACACGTCACACAGACTGCTTTTGGAATAATCTTCCCGATTTTCACGGCACCTGCCTACGATTGCCTCGCTCCATTCAGAGTTTTCCAGACCGGCCAGCCGTAGATCACCGCAGAAGCAACTCTTCAGCCAAACGAGAGGATATCTCGACAAGGCTGGAAATAATGTAAAGTGCCAAACCGCATGGGTCCGCATCGACGACTAGCCTATAACTCTTTACGTATAACTCCTGCCCCTCGGCGGGACGTTTAATGAGCTGATGATGAAAAGAAAGCAACAGCGACTCTTGAGTCGGCGGATGCGAATCTCTCCCATTCCGATATATTTTTATATATAATCATTATCATTTTTTATATAACGAGAGTACAACCGGATTTTATTTATGTATTTTTAATATAACCAAAGGAATTTTGTTCTTAGTTGTATTTTATTATATTTTTACTAGATAATTGTATAAATTTAGTTAAAACAATTACCAGTTTGTACATGTTGTGGTTAGTTCCTGCGATTCCACAAGACTGATATCTTAATCAAGTGTACGACCACTATAAATACTAGTTTGGTCACCAGAGACAATTCGCGATATTACGAGGTTGGCTTGCAGCGTCGTGGTTACTCCGAATTACAGATAAGATCGAAAATTGGGCATGCAAAAGTGAATCAGAAAAAATGAAATTTAAGAATTGGCTTTATAAATGGTCCTTTGTAAAAAGTATTATAACCTTCAAATTTTTTTATAATGCGACAACAATGGAGTTTGTGGTCATATTTTGAAGAATTTTGAAGTTTCAATACACTTCTCTAAAATCAATCTCAATACAATGCTGAACTTTGTAGTAGCATAACCCAAATTTTACCAGTTTATCATAAAAATACTATAAAGTGAAACATGGAGATCCATGCTTCGGAGGTATGTTAAACTATTAGTCCCAACTAATAGTATACCCGCGTGGTAGTTGTTAAGATGGCTGTTTATGGCTGCTGGCTGCTGTGTGGGAAATCATTGCAAGCGGATACACGTAATAATATCGTAACGTTTTGAAGTTATTAAATTGAAATCTATAGTGAGATTTTTTTTTCTACGTAAATGAAACATTTTATTTTCTTTGGCAGTATAATTGTACGGTAAAGAAAGTGAAATTTTCATAAGTTACTTAATTTACATTCTTTTTTTGCTGCTATTTTAGTTGAATTATTGGTTACCTTTTGCACATCACTATGCGTAATAAACATGCAAGATGCGCGGACAACATTGCGTCAGAGGTCAGTACGCGCGTGCCTGCATTACAAGCAGTTGCGACAACCCTGGAGGTCAATGTGCCTATTTTAACTGGACGACTTGTCCTACGAATAGGGATGTCATCTAGTAACTTTTCAAGGATAAACGAAAATGGAATAATGAAGTTTGAAGCACACAAGGCCAGTAATAACGGCTTTAATTATTTGGGTGGCATTTTTTCTTAATTTAATACTTTTATTAATCCATTTTACTCTTTGCGAAATAACATTTTATTGAATGTAGGTGTTGTTGAACTTTTTGGTTCTATTGTGATTATTTATAAAACTTTTGAAAAATTTATTTGTCTCAAGGCGTAGGCAATCGCAAGTTGAATATCAATGATCATTCATCAGTAAGTTATAAAATAGTATCTATTATTAATGATCTTGTACTGGAAGCTAGCAAATGTGCAACCTATACCTAAAAAAGGCAGTCGTGCTGATCCCTCAAACTACCGTCCTATCGCCATTACCTCTCTATTATCCAAAGTAATGGAGAGAATTCTGAATACCAAATTGATAGCATATTTGGATACCAATACGGCTTTAGACAAGGGCGTTCTACTGGTGATCTACTTGTATATGTGACGCATACCTGGAACGAAGCTTTGGAGAATCATGGCGAAGCTCTATCTGTATCGCTTGATATAACCAAGGCATTTGATAAGGTTTGGCATGCGGGCTTGCTTAACAAACTTCCAGCCTATGGGATTCCTGCAGGCTTATGTAACTGGATATCTGATTTTCTTAGTAACCGTTCAATCAGAGTGGTTCTAGATGGTTGCTCTTCTGATCATTTTCAGATTAATGCCGGTGTTCCTCAGGGATCAGTTCTCTCTGGGACGCTTTTCCTGTTGCACATCAATGACCTACTTATTCCAGGTATTGTTGGCTATGCAGATGATAGTACTGTCTCAGAGAGATACTTTTCAAGTGTCTCTCTGAGACAGTACTATCATCTGCACTTGCGGTAGTGAGGTTCAAACCTTGAGGATGACAATGGTAACGCGCATTGATCGAACTTTGGAATCAATTGCTGCCTGGGGTGATGATAATTTGGTTGAATTCAATGCTGCCAAAACCCAGGCCTGTTTGTTTTCAGCCAAAAAAAGTGCATTTAACACTACACCGTCTTTTCGTGACACGTTTATCCCTGAGACTGATGAACTGAACTTGCTTGGCGTGGAGTTGACGAGTGATCTTAACTTCAGCAAAAACATTGAGTCCAAAGCTCAAATAGTCTCAAAGAAGTTGGGCATCCTAAATAGGGTGAAGCGGTACTTCAAACCAGGTCAGCTTCTTACTTTATATAAAGCTCAAGTCCGACCAAACATGGAGTACTGCAGTCATCTTTGGGATGGTTCAGCAAAATGTCATCTTGCTACTTTGGACTCAATCGATCGCAGAGCCAAAAAACTCACTGGCGATAAGGCGCTCGTTAATTCTAAACTGCAGAGCTTATCCCACCGCCGTAAAGTAACATGTTTGTCAGTTTTTTACAGGCTCTACTTTGGTGAGTGTTCTTCCGAGCTCCACGCACTTATCCCATCGTCACCCTTTCACCATAGGTTATCAAGGCGAACTGCAAAATTTCATCCGTTTGTAGTTGACGTTCCCCGCATTCGGACTAAGCGTTTTGCGTCTTCTTTCATTATGCGTACAGCTAGGGAATGGAATGACCTCCCTGTTTGTGTTTCCGGCCACTTACAACCTCGTGGCATTCAAAAAACGAGTGAATAGGCTTTTCTGGCAAGCTCGCTCCATCTTAGAGCACGTCTCTTCCCATAGGATAGTCTGTGCTCAAGAGTAAGCCCATCAGATATAAAAAAAAACTATATATATATATTTGGTAGTCTGACTTTAACACTTAATTCAAACATATTTTACACATAAATAGAGCGTCGGTGGCTCATTAATGTGGACTGTTGCTTTCCGATCTTGAGAGTGCAGGTTCAAATCCCGCCACGCACCAATGTGTTTCCGAATTTTTGAAATTAAATGTAAGTTTATCCGACACTCTCATGGCGAAGGGAAACATCGTGAGGAAACCTACGCATGCCTGCAAAGAGATTCAAAGCTTGCGCGTGAAGTCAGTCAATCCGCACTGGGCCCGCGTGGACGACTAAGGCCTATACATACACCCATAACGGGTAGGTTCGTGCCACTCAGTTGGGGACGTTTAACGAGCTGAAGATGATAATGATGAATAAGCCAGTGTAAATAGCGGTTATTTTAATATTACGACACCGAAACCGTTTTTTTTTTATAGAGATAAAAGGTTAGAATAAATATTAATTACATCAGCTATTTCCGCTTGTTTAATTATTTTCTCATGGCAATATATAGACGATGACAAAAATAAGTCAGTGACCGTATCACAACCCTCAAGTTCCTTTACATTAAAGTCCAAGAGTGGGTGGTGACCATTATAAAAGTTTCACACATTGAAAACAGTAACAGATTAGAGAGAAGGAAATTGAACTAAAAGGTCATAATATTTAAAACTATTTCATTGCCATTTTTATGTTAAAAGTGTACAGAACGTTCAGGGACGTTCAGGAACGTTGACCATGACAGAGTGGCATTGATAGAGACCAACAACCGATAGACAATTATTATTCACCATGAATACCGCACCGCGCCCGTCACCTGAGACAACAGATGTTAGGTCTCCGGTAATTTTACAAGATCCAGTGCCCTCAACGCGAAACACAAAAAAGCAATACGCTTCTATTTGCAGGGATGATATCTGTGCACCACAGTTAACCACCTTGTTAACATACAACCAGTGAAACATCAGTTATGTTAATTATGTCATCAATTCAATCAATTGGGACGGGTTCATATCAGTTATTGACATACATTTATGTTAGAGTTGAATAAGTTCATATGAAGTTCCTGTTTTTGAGGTTTTCATAGTGTTTCGTTTATTGACTTTCATGATGCAGGAAATATAATTGTTCGATTTTCGGGAACCATTGTAATTAACGGGCAGGGTTAAAGTTCAGCATACTATGTAATATGTAACCACTTAAGTGTTCACTCGTTAATATGGATGACATAAATAAAAACTCACCAAGAAAGTAAATGGATTATCATAATCCTTCGTTTTTTATTATTATAATTTATTTTCCTATGATTTGTCAGTGTGTTAAAAAAAACAGCAAAACAGTTTCCACAAGACATGTTTATTCTTTCACATTTTACAAGAGAATCAATCTATCCACTGCATGCTTACAATAAGTATTTATAACCTTTAATCGGAAGACATATATTATAACTGTACTAAATTATCAACAAAAGTATTCATAAAAGGTGGCACCACTTCCGGAAGAGTACATGTTATATTGAGGCTATTACATTTTGATACCATGGTTACAAAACATTTCAATACAAGCATAAGTCATTTGTCATCTTAGTTTAATATAATATAGTCAATTCATAAAAATATACGAGAAGTTGATACTAACCGCAAGCTTAAAGACCAACCATTAACTTTGTATACAAATCAAAGATGGCGACAATGTTAAATGTCATTATTAGAACATGTTTATGTGAATGAATTACACAATTTATACGTTCAAATATTTGTGACTTACAATTATTTAATAAATGAATTTTAGCTGTGCCTGCGACTTCGTTCCCGTATCATATAATGTATTTAATGTAACTTTTGATTATTTCAGCCATTTGCAAAGAATAATATGTCAAAGTAGGTTCAGATAATACGCAGAACAGCCGGAATATATTTAGTATAAAGCTCATAGTTTCAGAGAAAAAAGTTAGTGAAACACAGACGGACAGACATACAGACATGACGAAACTATAAGAGTTTCTTTTTGCCATTTGGCTACTAAACCCTAAAAATGTTGATAGTAGACGGTAATAAGCAAATAATGAAAGTTATACTTTTTATCAAATAATACTTTTGTTGTTGTTGAATTGAATTGAAAGTTGAATACATTTATGTCTTTGATTATTATTGTCCTAGTGATAGGATTTACCGAATTTTCTGGCTCAAAGCAAAGCAAATATAATTGTGTCTAGCAGTGAATTGGTTGAAGAGAGAGAACGAAAGGATTATTAAAGTTCTGAACTACATAATATAATATCTAAACTATGTATAAAATGATGACTATGGTACTTAATATTTGTATTAAATAAATTATCCCTCGAAACACTGTTTGATTAAGAGTAATGAAAATTAGGTAAAGCAAGTATCATATTTAAGAATTAACTTTTTATGGCAAAATATATTTGATCAGAACTAAGTAATTATCCCATTCAAACCGTGTAGATTGTAGATGTAGTGCACAAAGAGCTCATTACTCTTGTGTTATGTATATGTTAATCAATTATACACCTAACCTCAGAATGATTTTACTTTATTTTTTAATTTTTCTAGACCTAAAGTCTCATCTCCCTCTTATTTCATTGCACTTCGAAATATTTTATAAGGACCTAAATTTTACTTCCGTTGAATTTATTATTCTGAGAACAGAAGTTCATACTGTGGTGTGTAAATATTAAGTTATTGAATCTCGTTTATTTCATTTGGAGTTACTTAAAATTTATCTTACAATAACTATTTATTAAAATAAGTTGTTTATTGTTCAACGTGTTTATTATTATATTTATAAAAAGTCAGATCATTATGAATAATAAAATATTAATTATAGGAGAATGGCATTCCGCTATATGCATTGTCTTGGTTTGATACGTTAAGAAATATTTGTTTCGTTAGTAAGAGGAAACATGCATGAAGTTGTCTATGTCGGTTATCCTAAAACTTTCCTTTTATTCAACCTCATATTGCTATTGCTACGGATGTGTTCTAATTTTCAGCTATTACATACATATAGGATTACTTAAAAAATATGTCCATAGTTTTGTTTAGTTAAACTTATTCCACTTACAAAGATTCAGTGTAGTATTGAAGAGGCACTGATATTTTACCAAAAAAAATACTGTTATCGGAAATTTGAATTATTAATTTATTGGCGGGTATCAATCGTATTTTGAATAATATATCTTATGTTATTATTTTCAACGGCGGAGGTAGTATGCGGCGTAGGGCGAGGCGTAAGGGTAAGCGGAGTAGGCGGCGAGTGGCGCAGAGTAGGCGGAGTAGGCAAGCGGCGCCGTGTACGCGGCCGCGATGGGCGCGCTGTACGCGGCGGCCACGGGCGCGGTGTACGCCACTGGCGCTAACACTCCCGGCTTGGCCGCCGCTAGCGCCAGGAAGCAAGCGAATACGAACTGGAAATAGTAAAGACAATAAGTCAATTAGTAAATTTACAATTGGAAAGATTTTATGGATTTGTAAAGAATTATATTGAAATAATAAATATTGCAAAAATGTGAACATAATACGCGAAATAATGATGTTATAATTATTATTGTTTGTACGACGCGTCTGTACCCAAAGGTGGAAAGGGGAATAAATTATTTTGACCCTCTAGTTATTTTTGCGTTGTTTTTACTATGGATACTACTGCACCACAGATGAAGCTTGCTAATTTTTATATACTGAGGCCCTTACAAGATATAAACTCAAATACTTTAAACAAATTCATTAGTTGGTTGAAAAAATCCATAAGTATCTATATTTATGAATTTATTAATAAAAAGATACAGGTAAGGTATTATGTACTTAGTTCGGGGTCCTAAAATATTTGTTGCCCAACTAAACACCTGTATTTTTTACTATGTTGCGTACACATTGAAACCCACGAATGTATATTTGGTTGCTAAATTTACTCAAGGGATTTACTTACGTCCCACCTTAACGAAAACCTACCCATAATGAACTTACCAGTTTGAACATTTTGATTGTTTGTTGTCACTTGGCTGCTGCTGAGCTGAATGATACTCCAGGATAGTTTGAAGCAAACTTTATACTGACTCACGAAGGTCGAGTGCGTACAATGTGAGAATATGTGGCCCGACTATCACGCCCTGTGAATTACGATTAGCAGACAACACAATGCACAGAATGAGGAAAATACTTTTCGCCGCTTGAACGTCGCGGTTGGAAATCCACCCACAAATCGTTAAACAGTTTTCTGTTATAATGAAATGTTACTTAATGCCAATCTTCGCTAAAAATTTATCGAGAGTGGGTCAAAGATACCACCACCTATTATGAAATTTGTAAGACAACTAACAAATTTCATTCATTTCGGGTTTTCTCACGATGTTTTCTATCACCGTAAGAGCGTCGGATAAACGTACATATAATTTCGAAAATTTAATAAGACATTGATACGCTGCGAGATTTTCACCTGCACCCTCCATATCGGAAGGCAACAGTCCACACCAATGAGCCGACGACGCTCATTATGATGAAATAATATATAAACGTGACCAGCGTTCTTTTATTTTTTGGAATTATACCTTCTTACTTGCTATTTAAAGACATAAGTTCTCGTTTGTGTGTCTAAAAGACAATGCCGTAACTGGGCTGTGGACACTTAGGTACTACGAATACATAAAATTAAGTACCTACTTATATCTACACACTATTTTCTTGTATTTTTGCATAATTGTATTTATCTTTATTATGTCTGTACTTGGTTAAGGTAGCAGGTAGCAAATGGATGTTAACTGCTAGAGATTGGTCTACATGGAAGAATTAGGAAAGGCCTTCGTTCAGCAGTAGAAATTTTAAGCTGTAATGATGATGATGATGGTACTCAAACAAATATGTTACATATATAAATACCTACGTTTTTTATTATAATAAAGAAAAATATTTGAAAAAACAGTGCACAGAAGGAATAGCTTAATAAAATTAATCAAATATTATTCCAGATGCTTCTGGACCACGTCGCTGCTGGTACAACTAATGACATATGACCAGAGCCTCAACCTGTGAAACACTTTTTTCAGTTTTTCATTAGTACCTACTTATCAATACCAAAATGAATTTTACTACGTATCGATTAGTGATTCTAATTTGCCAATACAACCGTGTCGATATGCATTTAGATTTGCATGCGAAATTAAGGTTTTAAAAAGAAGTTTAAATAGAGTAAAATCGTTCATTCTGCTCGTAATTCGCGTAAAGACCTTAAAGTTCTAAATCAAGCTAAGCGCATTTTCGGAAAATGGTCAAGATTCAATTATTGGTAAGTTATATAATACCAATTTATTATTTTATCCACCAACAAATAATTATATTTAAACTATTCTAGTAGCTGTCAATCGAATCAATTGTTAATTTATGCATGTTTTTCACTAAGAGTTTCATGTTATTTATTTATTAAACAAAGAGTAACCATTACAATAATATAACGAGTCCTCAGAATATTTAATGCATGTTTGCAGTACCTACACCAAGCTTATACATTTAACGCAAAATGTGAGTGATTGATTATGAGGTTTTTCTATCATACTCGTAAGTACTTCATTATGCATTGTTTTCCACTTTATGTACTTACCTTTAAATATTATGTATTCAATCGATAAGTGCTCGATTGATTTGCAGGTTTTGACAATAGAATTATGTAATATTTTTCGAGGTAAAATTCGATGAATTCCATGAAAGAGCATGTAAAACATATTTTTTGAGAAACCAATGGTTTCAGTAAAATGTAATGAAATATCTCGATATTTCCTCTTTTATCGCAAAAAAGAAAACAAGAAGCACTACCTATTTTTTATTTTAACAAAACAAAGCGCTTGCAATACATCGCCGATTGTTTTTATTTAATCAAAAAGAATATTGATGCCATTATGTGCGGAATAAAAACACGTTCATGTGTTCCCTGTATTTTGTTTATGCCAAATAAAAATGTCTTTATGTATCAAATACTATCACGTACTATATCAAATTTTGATTTAAGGTACGTACATACGACTGAATATGAATGATATGAATACTTACTACAGCACTCCTTAAATATATTATGTCTGTCAACGTCAGAGCTGAAGACTAAGTTAATTTGCAAATACTTAGCAAATCGTCAACGCAAAACGTCGTCTATAGCTTTTACGTACTGACGCATTGACTTTAAGTATTCATAGTAAATAATGAAAATTGAAATAAGAATAGTCATTCGAACAATACAATAATGACCGTGTAGCGCTTTCTCAGACTTCTAATGAGAAGTCCGAATGTTTTTAATTTTCGACCTAGGTCATGTCTTTGTGTCATTTATTTCAACATATTTTATTTTACACGTCGTGTTCATCACATGAACATAAATTTCTTTGCCTTGCGTTGTTCATATATAGATAGATAGAACAGCAACATCACTGCGTATACATAGTATAAAGAAAATCGCTTTTTCTGTCACTATGTACGCTTAAATCTTTAAAATTACGCAACGAAATTTGGTGCGATTTTTTTATAAGATAGAATGATTTGAGAGGAAGTTTATTATCATCACTAATATGTAGTACAAAACAAAGTCGCTTTTTTGCCCCTATGTCCCTATGTGCACTTAAATCTTTAAAACTACACAACGGGTTTTATAAAAGATAGTGATTCATGTGGAAGGTTTATATGTATAAGTAATAACATCCATTAAATAGTTATGAAATGCCGTTATTTTTGAGGTTTCTAATGTGATGTCGTAAATAATTTATTTTTTCCGTTTTCATTGCAAACGCAGGCTAAACCCACCAAGATTTATCAAAATAATGTACTAAGTAATATACACATTGAAAAGGTCTACAGAAGACTCCGCAATGGTAAATGTCTATCTCTTATGGATATCACACAATAACATATTTTTGTTATTTATTTTCTACAACGAATAATTGCGGCGGTACTGGCCAACCAGTTAGCGGAAGTGTGCCTATGACGAATATCACTATTGCACCCGTGCGAAGCAGGGGCGGGTCGCTAGTATACATATACATCTGTAAATCTGCTCGATTAGAGAAAAAGATGTTTACGTGGTAGTTTTGAGGTGGCTAAAAATCACTGACACCAGGGTCAATTCATCGATCTCACTACATCATTGATAGTTAAGAGGATATTAAATGCATCAGAATTTACAACTGTGTATTTGCTTTGTGCAGGTGCTCCTGGTGGTGGCTGTTGCTGTTAATTCTAATCCATTTCCGCAAATGTATGGGTTTGTGATGGCTTAGTTATGGCGGTTCACCTTTGGGCTTGGCTGGTTTTGGGTCAGGACTGAGAAATCCTCTTCAGATAAACAAAGGCTTTGGGTTGGAAAGACTGGGTGCTACAGGATTTGGGGGGTACGGACGTTATCCTGGAATTGCTACCAGTTTATTCGGATAGAGGTCATAATTAAAGATAGTACTTGTCTCAATGAAGATTTTTACATACATAAAAATTTCAACTAAGTTAAAATTTAAATGATACAAATTGGAGAGTTAATAAAAACATAAAGATCGGAATATAATATACGCATTAATATATTTTAATTCGTTTCATTCATCATTCCTACTTCTAAACGAAGATAATTCTCTCAACACTTGGTTTTGCTAACAGATAGTTGCTAACTTGTAAGGTCTAATCATAACTAGCAAGCAATTTAGGATAATTGCTTGCTAATTATTGGTTCCAAAGCATTATAAAATACAATTTTGAGTTATCATTATTTTTCCATTAATTCCTTAAGAAAAATGCATATAAAATGAAAATTAAATCAAAACAACTGAATACTAACAGAACTTTAATCGGCAATAAATAAGTATCAGGTCATCTTGTTTTTATTCGTACAATTTACTTGTGAGTGTCAACGTAGTAAGTACGCAAAGGACGGCGATGTATAAGTTGGATATGTCGCAAGAGGCGAAGCGTAAGCTGAGTACGCCAGGGAGTATGGCGAAGTCAATGCCGAGTACGCTGTTGGATACTCGAAAGCTGTAGTGTACGCCACTGGGTATATGACAGGCTTTGCGGTGGCTAAAGCAAGGATGCACGCAATTATCATCTAGAATAAAAAAAAAATGTCGTTAGAATCATAGAGCCGGATTACCTGCGCAATGATGTACAAAAAAAACAGTGATAAACTGAGATCAAAAGCGCAACTTTAGAATGTTGGCTCAGATTATGTAATGATCCAGGATTTTCTATGTATATTAAATATTTTCAGGTACATAATTGTAAGTCTATTGTTATAATTAAACCTGTAGTCCGTTTTCTCTCTCTCTCTCTAATTTAAGACTTCCCTGTCCTCTCTCTCTTCAACCTATCGCAGTCCACTGCTGGACATAGGTCTCCCCCATTTTACGCCAGATATCCCGGTCCTCCGCTTTTCTCATCCAGCTCCCACCAGCGACCTTCCGCAAGTCGTCGGTCCATCGGGCCGGAGGGCGTCCTACGCTACGCTTGCCAAGACGCGGTCTCCACTCCAGAACTCGTCTGCTCCAACGGCCATCGGTTCTACGACATACGTGACCAGCCCACTGCCACTTCAACTTGCTGATCCGGCGGGCTATGTCGGTAACTTTAGTTCTCTTGCGAATTAAATCATTTCTGATCTTATCCCTAAGAGAGACTCCAAGCATAGCTCGCTCCATTGCGCGTTAATGACTTTGAACTTGTGAACCAATCCCGCAGTCAGTGTCCATGTCTCAGCTGCGTATGTTAGCACGGGTAGGACGCATTGCTCAAAGACTTTCGTCTTTAAGCATTGCGGAATAGTCCCTGTCCATCTTACTTCCCTGTCCATTTTTACTTATTTATTTGATATTGTTACTCTAACAACATTAATCTCAGGCAGTCAATTATTTACTGAGATCATGTAACTTACTCGTAATAATCTACATGTAGTGCCAGTTCAAATGGATGTAATCTATCTTATCCTACACTTTTAGGGTTCAAGCTGATCTCACCGAGCCGCGGTACATCCTGCTGAACATTTGGCCATCCACCTTCACTAGAATAAACTATCTACGAGTAGATGCACAGTCTCACTCAAAAAGTGTCTGCGGCAAAATGTTGCCCATTGCGTCAGTTGGGAATTTCATTCATAATTACGTCGCTCTTGATTTTGTACCCTTTTAATAATAAATGTCATAAATACAATAATAAGTCAACGTATGTGTCAAGCGACTCGGACATTTTTGGGTTTGATATTTCTTCGTGATTGTGTATCTAGTTAGTTTATTGTTTATATAAGACCATGGTCTAAAATGCCTTATGGACTTGTGTTCAAACCTAGTTCTAGGGACTCAAGTAAAGAAATGGAATGTACAGATAAAATAATAGCTGTAAGTATATTATTAAAGTACTTACCAGTTTCATCATTGTGGCTAGTTTTTAAAATATATCAAAGTCAACCCACAGAGTCTAGAAGCTAGTCTAAGTCTGATGTTTTATCCATAGCATCTCCAAATTTATACGTTTGCTTTTGTATTGAGCACTCATCATATTGAAGAAATGACCTTGTGGTAACTGTTTGCAATGATAATGAGTTGTCTCTTACGGTTTTTTCATGCTACAAATCGATCATTCAGATGACAATTTCAAATGATTGCAACAATGGCGTAGACAAAGTATTACTCTACATTAACGAATGACGGTGATTTTCTCGCAATTAGGTGGGTAAATATCTTTCATATGACATTTGCTTATACATTATTGTGACCAACATCGACGTCGATCCAATGGTTTGTTTGTAAAATATTAACTTATAGACGAACTCACGGCGACTTCTAGTCACCCAAAAGTTTTTTCCCTTTTTTATGTTGTATAATCAGGGCAATCAGGTAACTCAACTGATGGTTTGAAGTTTAAATCAATGTGAGCCCAGTTATTTGAGTAGCCACATTACTAATTAAGTGCATATACATGAATAATAAAATAAAGTCACCCAAACGATATCAAAGAAAATGTAAAAAGACAACAGAGAAGATACAAATAGAAGGACATTCGAAAATTCGAGGAAGAAAAGAGGTCCACCTTCATGCATGAACAAATAGGGGATTGGAAAATGCTATTATATTTTAGTAAGTATTTTAACTAAGGGCAAGTGTCTGAAGAATATTGACTGCGTTCGTACCTAAACAGTACCTATTTTAGCGGCCTTATTTTACGGATAATAAATAAGTATTATTTATGACAGATATTTAAATAACATCATTTTTTTATTTTTCGGGACTAAAAGACGTATCGTTGACTAGATGTTCCCCGCGTAATTACCCGCGTATAAGATATTCTCCCACAGTAAAAGATAACCCTAAATAACTTCGTTAAGTCAAGTGACAAAAGCGAGGTAAAACATTGCTGTTTTTTCAAAAATAAAAGTATGGTAAATGCTAAGATTTTTCATTTGAACCTATTTACAACATCTGAATGGTAAACGTCCAAAATGGTTTGCGATTCGAAATTTGACTAAGAGTAGCTGGTAAACCTTAGGGTTCATATAAAAGGCAAGAAATATGTTTAAAAGGAAATTTCATCCATGTAAATGAGTTAAAGTACATTATTGGTAACAAAACTACTAAAGATTAATAGTAGATTAGTTATTACTATCTAAGATAGATACCTATACGATGCGATGTACGTTGTTTTGTGTGTAATAGTTAATTGAAGTATAAATTTAAAGAATTAAATTTATACTCATTGTTTTATTGCTAAAAATAACATCTACCAGGTGACAGCAATAAAAACTAGCATACTGAATTGAATTGGTGAAAAACGAAAAAACCGTCCTATTTTCCGAAATACTTACATTTACCAACTCGTATCGGTAAATCTTAGAATTACACTTAGTCACACCGAAGTTCATTTTTTTACAGTAACATTTATATTTCGATGACCCATTTGGTGTAATGTTGAAACGTCGGCTATTTCACCAAGGGTTCCGGTTTCGATCTCCGGGCAGTACAAAGATTTGAATGCATGGAATATCTGTTTGTATTGGTCTGGGTGTTTTCTACGTATAATATGTTTGTATTTACAAAGCAATGTATATAAGTATGTAATACAAGTTTCAGGCTTAATGTGGGCCTAGATCCCCTGTGTGACTGTCAGTGGATATTTATTATTTATATGTCCATGAAACTGCATTGGGCTCACGTAGCAGTTTACGTACTGATTTCCGCATAGCGATGCTGTGTGGAATGTGTACGTATCTTACGGTGAAGGAAAACATCGTGAGGAAACCTTCATGCACGCCTGCGAAGAGATTCGAAGGTTGTGTGTGAAGTCGTCCAATCCGCACTGGGCCCGCGTGGACGACTAAGGCCTAATCACCCTATACGGGTAGGCTCGTGCCCCTCGGTGGGGACGTTTAATGAGCTGATGATGATGATGCTGTGTGGGAAGTTATATGCCCTGTAGCGCACGTTATAGTTTGGTTGTTGAGTTTGCATAAAAACAAAAACCCTTATCTTATTGTTATTCTTTAAAGTAAGAATATTATGTAAGGAACTTGAAAATGTATTCACCCGTAGACCAATTTGACAAACAGTCTTTACATAGTTTTACAATTGTGTTTATATATTTAAATTACTATTTGTACACAATTTTGGGGAAACCTTTACAATAATTTAATAACTATAACTTAAGCTTCTTCGTTTAGTTCCTATTTGCGTATGCTTGTCATTGTGCGAACGTAACAAATGACACGATGATTTTTATGGACACAAACGATTTCACACTAATGTCTAGTTACGCTTTGAATATATTAGTAACTGAAATAGCATGTGCGAAATGAAGGCAATTGTGAGACGAATAATACATGTTATTCATTTTTAAAAACTTAGTAACCAGACTATACGTATGTTAGCAAGTGGGCTAATTACAATACGTTTATTATTATTTGATGGCTCGACCTAAGTGATTCCTCGGCCTTACAGTAAACCAGCATGATAAAAGCTTCGTTTTGTGTTTTGCTGAGTGAGATCCTACCAAAAACATTCTGTAAAAACATTTGCCAAGTCTCGAGGAAGGTACTTGTTAATCCTAAAGAGTAATGAAATCTAGACAAAGTGGTGCCTAGTCTAAGGTTTCTTACTGCAATTTCTTTATTATTATAGTTAATGTTGTACTGTATATCGTAAATTACAGCGTCCTGGTTTTATCCAAAGGTTTTCAAATTGGACCTTAAAATGTGGCGAAATGGTTCCAGTAAAGGTTGGCACAGCAGTTTTTGCTTCGTGCTTGACTTGGCGGGGGCAGTGCCAGATTACCGGAGGCTTAAAACTCATCTTCTATCTCCCTATCCTTGTACCTCTCTCTTTTTAAAGGTCAACAATACATCTACTACGAAATTACGAGACTTATGGCTGGCCCTATCATCATCAATTCCATTCTGACTACTCATGAAAAGAAAATAAAATGTAAATAGATCTAGCAGCCAATTTAAACTTGCTCAGTTTACAGTGACCTGCTGCCGTACAGCCGTAGAGATTATGATGCCATGGTAAAATGCTTATCAGTAATAAAAAATCATGCTAGTGAACAATATTCATGTATTTTTTTTAAATTAATAATCATCACAAATATAAAATTACAACATTTATTGACAATTAGAAATAATAAAACTTAAAGTTGTTGTCGAAGTTATCAAATCAGTTCATTGAATTCACTGTGGTGGCTGATTTTAAAATTGAGAAAACTGCTATCTGATTCGCATGTGTTTGTCGATTAATTTATTAACGGCGGAGGTAGTATGCGGCGTAGGGCGAGGCGTAAGGGTAAGCGGAGTAGGCGGTGAGTGGCGCTGAGTAGGCGGAGTAGGCGAGCGGCGCCGTGTACGCGGCCGCGATGGGCGCGCTGTACGCGGCGGCCACGGGCGCGCTGTACGCCACCGGCGCCAACACTCCCGGCTTAGCCGCCGCCAGCGCCAGGAAGCAAGCGAATACAAACTGGAAATAATAACGTTCAATAATTATCAAAGTATAGAAATAACTTACGTATTGACAATATGTTTTACGATTTATTTTAATATTTGGGAAATGTCTTGATGTCCCATGAGAATAACTTTAAAACAAAGTATATAGCATGAGATCGATAAAATAGCCAGTTCTTTTAATTAATGCTCTGGAAACAAAATATAGTACACCCTCCATCCTAATCCAATGCATCGCGGACTTGCGAAAGTTCGCTGGTGAACACTTAATTGTTCCCAACTGTGCCAACTCATAAGTGCCCGTAGACTCAAGCAAATTGTATAAAATATCGATAAAATAAATTGAATAATAATAATTTCCACTTTAACATAATATAACTTCATGTAAACACTACTACTGCATACAAACATTACATTGATCATATAAATATAATTTTACGATGGTGCAGTTTCTTACACTACCACATTACATTTTAAATTACAGTACCGGTCAACACTATGAGAATTGCTACGAAGAGAAATGGATTTTACACCTTTAAAAAATAAATTTATTTGTTAATAAGTTTAATGAATACTGAGTAATAACACAGATTAAATAAATATACTAAAGTTATAATTTCAATAACCCCTTTTTTAAACGTACCAGTTTGAACATTTTGTATAGATTGTTTGTCTATAAAAACAAGTGGACTTGATGAGTGTAAGTGAAAGTATGATATTTCGAACAGGAATCTTGTTTATTTATACGTTTACCCTTTGTAACATCGGCCTGCAATGAAGTATCAGCTTAGCGGGTCCTGCTTCGAATAATAAACAGTTTAATTTACTGGGTTAGTCCTTGACGTATTGTGTAAGTTGGCAAAACTACTAAACAATCTTTATATCTGCGCACGCCTGAGAAGAGATTCAAAGGTTGTGCGTGAAGTCGTCTAACCCGCACTGGGCCTGCGTGGACGACTAAGGCCTAAACACCCTAACCGGGTAGGCTCGAGCTCTCAATGGGGACGTTAATTGAGCTGATGAAGATGTGCTGTGGGAATGGAAGGACATTATTCTTTATGAGCTGTTACCAGGCAGAACCATCGATTCAGAAACCGACTGCGAACAACTGATAAGATCAAAGTACGACGCTGGGAGAAAGAAGAATACATCTACAGAAGCGATGTCTCCGCTTTCACTATCCAGCCTACACCTTTGGTAAGCCATAAATCAATTCGCCCGTAGGGCGCTATACTAACTTCAATTCGGCCTTTCTTTAACAATTACTCTTGGTGTAAAGTAATCGAAATTTTTCTAATATTGCAGGAAGCAATCGAGCATTAGAGCTACCAAATGCAAATCAATATCCTCCACGAACGGATAACGGCAACAACGTCTTAGAGAAAAGTTTATGCTATAAACAAATTATGCATATACCTAAAATCATTTTACACGAGGTGTGTAGCCCGAAGATATTATGAAAATCAAAATTATCTCAAACCTTTATAACGCTAAACTCGAACAAAATTAAAAGAAGTTATAAATAAACCTCGCGGTTTTAATATGATGTCAAAAGTTAACGATAATATTTTCGTGTTATTTTAGTACACTCTTTACCTTAATGAGACCGTGTATAAGGGTGCATGGGTAACCTAATCTCGCTTATATCTCCCGATATAGCAGATATGCTTGACCATAACTGTGTGCTAGGTTTAAGGCGAGACAGGCAGTCAAATTACTGAATATTGTGACCTCTCATATTGTAACTTCATCACTCCGTGTCTCCTATCTTTCTTATTTTGAATGTTTTCTTTCAATTGTACTACATATGCAGGGTGATTGATGATTGGTGACCCATTTGGTGTAATAGTTGAGACAAGGGTTCCGGGCTTGATCCCCGGACAGAACAAACATTTGTGTGCATGAACATCTGTTTTGTATAATATGTATGTATATACCAAAAAAAGTATGTAAGTATATTTGAATAAGTTGTTTAGTACACAGAATACAACCTTCACGTTTAAACTGGGGCCAAATGGCGCTTTGTGAATGTCATTGGATATTTATGTATTATATATTTTTTCTAGCCCTCAGTCAAAATTTTGACTTCTTTGAAATTTACTTTCAAACAAGTCATATCAAATAAGAGTATCCTAAAGTTAACTATGGCGTTTGATCTATTTGATTCTATAACTATTTTAATACCGAGAATCCAAGCTCAATACAAAATATATTGTATCTGCAGCCGTAAGGTGTCCTTGCTGATGAAATGGTTGATTTATAATCAGTATAAGTGAAGTTGGACCACATCTTATCCATTGGATCATACTTAGTTTCTGAGAGAGCTTATGCTCTCATATTATGGTTTCACATAAGGTCAGTCACTACTACAGTACTCCATGTGAATTCATATTTTTATTGCCGTTATATTGTTATTTTTGTGTGTACTCAAGCGGTCAAGTGGGATATTTGATTTTAAGAGGAAACATTGATAAGACCACACCCACGGAGTTATACTCATTTATTTATTGAGAATTTTCTAGTACTTTGCTTGGACGCGGCATTCCGCTAAGTTACCGACATAGCCCACCGGATCAGCAAGTTGAAGTGGCAGTGGCCTGGTCACGTATGTCGCAGATCCGATGGCCGTTGGAGCACACGAGTCCTGGAGTGGTGACCGTGTCTTGGCAAGCGTAGTGTAGGACGCCCTCCGGCCCGATGGACCGACGACTTGCGGAAGGTCGCTGGTGGAAGCTGGATGAGAAAAGCGGAGGACCGGGATATCAGGCGCAAAATGGGGGAGGCCTATGTCCAGCAGTGGACTGCGATAGGTTTAAGAGAGTTAAAACACGAATATAGTTATAATTATGCCAATACTGCCTCCACTGAGCCTTGGACTTTGATCCGGAGGTCGTAGGAGTGGTTCGTACAGAGGAAGTCACTTTGTGCAGTTTATGTCCGTTTTATTAGGACATTGCAGGCCAAAGCACCTGATTGTCAGAAAAGAAACATTCCGTGCCTCGGAGGGCCCGCTAAGCCTGAAGTCTCGGGTATTTTCATAAACAGATAAACATAAACACACACACATATAATCTTATATATGTATATTAGTGTGTGTGTGTTTATGTTAAACATAAACACACACACATATAATCTTATATATGTATATTAGTGTGTGTGTGTTTATGTTTATTTAGCCAGCTGGCGCATGCGCACTACGAGAACTGCGCACACTTCGGTCGGTTGATTTTAGTATGGCCATGGCATTACTGGCTAAAGAATTGACAAAAAAAAGTCATTACAATAAAAAAACGAAACTAAGTTCGTCTCGTCTCGGTCTTACATAAGTTCTCGGTATGTGGCGTGGGAGGGAGAATAAAACCCTTTCCATTCGGATTTCCAGGTTAACCAAAGGTCAGCGCTATTTTTTTAGTGTTTCCAAATTCGAAGGGGCTACCCTAACTTTGGGCTGACTACTTGATAGGGTTTCCAAAATGATTATGGTTACCGAATGAAAGGGTTTTGAAATTTAGCGGATACCTAGTCGGTCCCTGGTTCACGCACCCAAAAGTTTTGTAATGCCTGAGTATCGAACCCGGAACCTTTTTCCAGTAATGTAACGCCACCTGGGTCGGCAAAGTTAACATGTAAATATGATTTGTCTATGCGGTTGCATAAAATTTTGATTTGACGACGATTTGGTGTAGGTATAATAAAGAGTATTTTTTAAATTCCATCTGGATTCAAACATGTGTACACTCGTACTAAACGCGGATCGACATTCAAAATCAAAATCAAAATTCTTTATTCAAATTAGGCTTACAAAAAGCACTTATGAACGTCAAGAAATATACAAAAATATAATAAAAAACAATTAAACATACTAAACTAAAAATATGAATTTTGATGCTTTGAAAAAAAGCGCTTCAGTGGATTGGCCTGTTGAGAAAGAAGCACCCAAGAAAACTCAACAGTGTAGCCTTTTTTAAAAACAATTACTTAATGTAACAATATATCATAAACACTGAAATAGCTGAGCAATTTAAGACCACGGATTTTTATCACATAAATATTCGTCAATAGTGTAGTACCCTTTTTTAGAAAGGTGGTTTTTTATTCTAGCTTTAAACATGTGTAAAGGTAACTCGACAATATTCTGCGGTACCTTATTGAAAAACTTTATACATCTTCCTATAAAAGATTTACCTACTTTATGTAGTCTCAAGTCCGGAACAGCAAGTTTGTTTCTATTCCTAGTATTAAAATTGTGTGAGTCACAATTTTTTTTAAAGGTATGATAGTATTTACGGACGTAAATTAAATTTTCATAAATATATTGTGATGCTTCAGTCATTATATTTATTTCTTTAAAAAGTTAAATATTTAAAATAATAAGATAGCGAGTTTGCTATTTGTCCCTTAAAATAATTAGAAAGATAATAATTATCTTTTGTCACTAAACAATTAAAATTTAACAATTTATTAATGTCAATCAAATGTAATAATTTATTATTGGTAAAAACTATTGAATCCAATGTCAAATTTAGTTTAAATCTAATATTATTTTCTTCCTGCGGCACATTCTTACTGTATGGTAATGTGAACAAAATAATTTTACTAACATTCAATAAACACAAAGAATTATAAAATTTTATCAGGTCCTTTTTGTTCATATCACCACGGTTGCTAACAAATATGATTAATATTGTATTACTATCAAATGAATAATTCAAAATTTTTTTTATCAATTCAGAGTAAGGCACTCCTGGTGAACAATGATTAAGCACTCGCTGTCCCAAACAAGTACTCAAAATTTGGCCCATATGTTTTCCTATACCATCGCTAAACATAACTATATTACTATCACTTTGTTTACATAATTTACTATCAAAAGACCTATCAGGATTGTTGGATGTCAATGGGGAGGGACCGACACTGGTACCATAACCTGTCATTGAACCAGATGGACAGTCCGGGGAGTCAGTGACTGAGTCCGGGCTACCCATAAGCTGATTCATCGCAAGAATATGTTCAGCATATTCCTTCTTGTTCAAATTATACATATTTGTGATATGGTCTAATTGTTCTTTGAGACTATTGATTTCTGACTGAAACAAATTAATTTGAGTCTCATGCTTTAATAAATTATTATTTAACATTATGGAATACACATCTAATTCATCACCCAAACGTCTGCGCTCATTTATACATTTAACATTGCTATATGTTCGGTTTTGCCTCTTTATTAATTTCCTAGTTTTATTTATAAATCTATTTATCCTAACATATTTTCTATACTTGTTTTTGCTCCACTTCATTGAACCTTCTGCAACTGGTGAATTAATTGTGACATCATTGGTCAAGTCAATAACAGTTGATGAGGTACTAAGTGGAGCAGAAACTAGGCTGGGTGCACATACAACTAACTCATTAAACAAACTTTGGTTCTGGGCCGCTACAGTGTCAATCTTCTCTGTCTCCATGTTGGATATGTGGTGATGGGCCTCCTGTAGCTCCTGTTCCAACATGGAAATGCGCTTCAGTCCATGCACATATTCATCGCTGCATTCATTTGTCTGCTTAGTGGTTAGTTTAGCATTGCTCGTTATATATTCGAAATAAAACTAAGTAAATAGTGGATCAGACACAATTTTATGTTTTATTTAATACATTTTAAACACCTTTCTTATAAAAAAACATATGCCACCGAATTCCTTATACTTTCTACAACGCTGAAGCATATTTTGTTTATGCGCGTGATGTTACTAGTATCATAATGCACAAATGTAAAACAAACTAAAAAATACTACAAATAGCCGGAGTCTTTTGTCAAAATATAGTTCTAGCAAGTCTTCGTCAAGTTCTGCTTACTGATGTAGCTAAGTTGTTTGCATTAAATAATCTATTAGCGGCGGAGGTAGTATGCGGCGTAGGGCGAGGCGTAGGGGAACGCAGAGTAGGCGGCTAGCGGCGCGGAGTAGGCGGAGTAGGCGAGCGGCGCCGTGTACGCGGCCGCGATGGGCGCGCTGTACGCGGCAGCCACGGGCGCGCTGTACGCCACCGGCGCCAACACTCCCGGCTTGGCCGCTGCCAGAGCCAGGAAGCAAGCGAATACGAACTGGAAATAATAACGAAAATGTTGAAAATGTGCAGTCAAATTTAAAAATGAATTAATTTTGAAATAATACTTAAAATAAATATAGCGCAATTTTCACATTACATGATTTTATGCATCTAAATCCAGAGATGGACAAAAGACAGAAATTACAGAGCCGAATCAAGAAAAAACATTAAAATATTAAATAAGCTTAAAGATTACTGTTCGAAAAATTATACAATGATAGCAAAGGACTTAATTTGTACTTTGAATTGAATTTCTAGTTTATTTATCAATATTTTTTCATGTAATTGAACAAGAACAGTTATTAAATCATTTGATTTTATTTGAAAAATATGCATTCAATATCAGAGTGCCAGTTTCATTTAATTTTTTTACTCGTATCATTATACTGAACAAGATCACTTCAATGCTGACTTACCAGTTTGAACATTTTCATTGGTTTATGACACAAATGCAAGTTACAATGTGGTACTGTGTTCTGAAACCTCTTCGTTTTATACTTTTGAATGAGATTATTCGGGCGCTAGCATTGAAGACACAGCCTTGCGAACCCTGCTTTGAATATCAAGCAGTTCACATGGCTATAGTAGCTGCATTATTCAGTACTAAAGTACCTCATTTGAAAGGCTTTTAATTACTTAAACGATTTACTTGACTACGCTAGCTGTCACTACACAAAAACAATCTTCTAATATCTCCGGATTACCAGATTATATAAGTGAAGTAGTAGGTACCTAAACAATTTAGGTGTAATACGTAAGGCGAGTTGGTGACCGCAGTATGCACCAGTACGCAGGATGGCACTGCTGCCCACCATCTGGTGTATTATCCCTTTGTCGGCTTTTATCACAACCTCGAAGGTTTTTCTAAGGGAGCAGACGAGTTCTGGAGTAGAGACTGCGTCTTGCCAAGCGTACTGTAGGACGCCCTCCGGCCCGATGGACCGAAGACTTGCTAAAGGTCGCTGGTAGAGGCTAGGTGAGATTCTGGTGCAAAATGGGGGAGACCTATGCCAACAGTGGACTGCGATAGGTTGAAGAGTAAGAGAGACGTAACCCTCGGTAGGAGTGTAGGTGTGATAATTGTATTATTATTTACCATCACCATATGGCATTTATTCTATGACCAGCTGTTCCCTGCGGTGTTACTCTCCCCCGCTGTAAAACATAACCTTACGTCGTTTCGATAAGTTGAGCGACGCGTATAATACATTGCTATATTTTTCCAAAGTAAAAAGAATTGTCTAAAATAAAAGTAGCCTATGTTTTTTTTATTATATCAGACAAAACAATTTTATTATATATATATTTTAGTTGGTTGTATACCAAACATACATTACATACCAAATTTCAGCTTCCTAGCAATTCGGGAAGTAGCCAAACATTTTAATTATCATCAGTGTGTCAGTCACGAGATCGGTGTATTTTAGATATCAATAAAATCTAAATTATTTGAGTTATTCCATTAAGACTTTGTATGTTTATTTGTTTTTTATTATCGATATCATAACCTAAGAACTGTCTGGTACAACGAATATCAACTCTATGAAAGTTAAAAGAAAATTACGAAACACTTCGAGAAAATGTAGAATGCGCTAGCTGGCTCGTCTTGGCGGGATCAATGCCGGGTCCCCAGATTTTTTGAAATAATGATGAAATTGAAGAGTTACAATTTTCTATCAATACGTGATAACTTTGTATCGCAGTCATGTCACATTCAAACACCTAAAAATAGTTTGGTAAATAACCTATACTTGAAAAGATAATGCATTTGAGCTCTTAGAAGGTTTTGGGGTACCTTTCGTCCTGGAAAATTTATCAGGATTATCAAGGAATTTAATTAATAAAATCCCAGCTTTATTTATTGGAACAAAGAAATTACCGTTTATCTACCTAAAATGTATGCAATAATAAGTACAAACTGTTTTACAAAAAAATTAAAACTAACAAAATGTTATGTAGTATAACTGAGTTTGTAGTCTGGTGTGCTCAGTGTTGGAATGCTGTATGATCTTGGAGTAGTCGGTTCGAACCCTGCGGGGAGACCGCTGTTCCGTGTCAGTTTTAGTAATTATTCCAGTTGGATTAGGACATTGCAAGCATCCGTGCTTGGGAGGGCGCGTTAAGCCTACGTTCCCAGCTACAATCTTAGGATGGTAGTCATTGAGCTCCCGCCAATCAGCATTAGGTACGCGTAATGTTCTAGGGCATATCTTCTCATAGCTGGATGGGAAGGCCTGTTCCTAAGGCGGGACGTAATAGGCTGATAATGAAATTAGTAGCATTAGTGGATTTTCCGGTGCTTATTCATAAGGAAATATTATCTAGGGAGGCTTTCATTAGAGATTTTGTAATCGTTAAGTCATTACGGTGGCAAATCCAAACTCCGACTTGGGTGCTCACCAAACCTGGTGATGAGTGCTCCTCCTTAGGAGAAACACTTCACGAGAACGGCTATGCCAAGATTAGCTCGAATCTACTGTTGTCATCAACGTCACTTACATTTATATGGTACCAGGCTCAATGAAACTACTGAGACTGGCAGTATGCCCGGTTTTTGAACGCGGTTGAAAACGACAAGTTGTCATATTTATCACAATTATGTCAATTTCAATTAAGTATTTGCTTTGAACAATAAAAACTTTCAACATATATATAAGTATATATATAGATTATATAATATATATAACGTATATATATATATATATATATATATATTATATATATATATTATATATATATATATATATTATATAATTATATTATAATATAGTATATTTATATATATATATATATATATATATAATATATATTTGTATATGATTATATATATATATCTCGCATTTTTTCACTAGTCTTGATTGCAATTATGAATCAATCACGTCATGAATAAGACGTTGTTGGATAATAATAATAATAACTATTGCATGCAAGTTCAAATAACATTACGGAATATTAAGTACTGTAAGATGATTAATGATAATGATAAGATTGTTGATGATAAGTACTGTAACTTCTTGCTTTAAATAAAAAAGGGACTTAAAAACAAATGTTATATTGATATTTCTTTAATGAAATTATTTATAATTTCTAAGATAAGTTAATTTTACCATCGTTGCCGTAACTATCACAGACATTATTAATACATAATTCCTTATATATATAATGTACTTTAAATTGTTAATTGTTTCGAAATTGTACAATAAATATTCTATCTATCTATCTTATATATAACTAACCCAAACAATATCTTGTTTTAACTTTGTTATATATGCGAGTTTATCTTAGTATTCAACGACGAAGGTAGTAAGTGGAGTATGGTGAAGCGTAGGTGTAGGCCGAATAGCTGTAAGAGGCGCCGAGTACGCGGAGTAGGCCAGAGGCGCGGTGTAAGCCGCTGCGACTGGTGCGGCGTATGCGACCCCAACTGGTGCGGTATACGCAGCTAACGGTGCAGTGTATGCTACTGGAAGCTCTACTCCTGGCTTAGCGGCAGCTAGAGCCAAGAAGCATGCAAACGCCAACTGTAACAAATAATATTACAATAATTAGTTATTTATAAGAATGAAATAATTATATACTTTTGAACACTGTTGAAAAGACTGCGGGTGGTTGTTTGCTGGTACTGTGAAAATCAGGTTACAATCACCATCTTCGTAGATGTGGTGCTCCTCAGACAATGGAACTCCTACTGTCTTGCCTGAATTGTCTATTCCAGGTCTTCTGGATGGCAAATCTAAGGATGATTGAAGTGGCCCCAATATTGCCATCGCAATATCATATTTAATTGAATAAAGACATAAAATATGTGACAAGATAAGAAGAAGAAAATGAAGTCTATCCTGGTGAAGAGTAATCTAAAATAGAGTCAATATTCCCAGGAATAACATGTTATCAATAACTTTAATAGGTTTATAGTGTAGCCAAAAATACAGGCGCCGGTAGACAATTTCTTTCTTCACAGTTCGCTTATAAAAAATGATGCGGAGCGCTTAGACGAATACTGTGTCTTCAACCTAACGCACTCCACTGCTGGACATAGATCTCCCCCATTTTGCGCCGATATCCGTTTACTGGGAATACCGTAATCTTATTAGTTCTGGGTACAATCAGGCTATATTCCGGGTACGGTCAGACACATTTATTATTAGTATCATTTAGTTTTGAGTCTTTAGGTACATTGTTTATTACCATATTCTATATTTACAATTTGAAAATTCGCTTAACCTTTTCATGTATTAATATTTTATATACAGATGTAATAATGTTAATAAATATGCATGTCATCTGATATTAACTTACCAGCTTGAACATTTTGATGGGTAGGTATGTGGTTATAAAGATGGTTACTTGATAAAGTTAATGTCTATCTGATGATTTATTTTAGGTCGCACTTATTTATACGTTCGTCTCTGTGCCGAACAGTAGCAATGAAGAAACAGCCTTGCAAATCCTGCTCGGAATAATAATTACTTAAATTTGCTTCTAGGACCTCAATAGTTTTGTGACAATTATTTTAATTACTAGAAGATGTTCGCTCCATTTTATGACTTGTATAGCTAATTATAGGTTGACAAATTTAGGGTCATGAATTTGCTACACAATTTATAAATTGACTGACTATTAGATTCTAAATTGAAATCACCAAAACTTCACAATTTCGATACCATTCCATTATTATTTTTTGTAATAAATAGACTTATCTATTTTAAAGGTTTGCAAAGCTGAATTAATGATTTTTTATGTGCGTTACGTAATTCTAAGCATTAAGGACTAGTATGGTCACCCCAATGACTTCTACGGGGACCGATCACTAGAATTCAACATCTATCAAGCATAAAACCCGCCACTGGTTTTGCTGATTTGGGTTAGGAATGTGCTTACTTCGTGTCTTTAATATAAAAAATCTCACCAAAAATTTTCATGTTAAATGTTGCCAAGACAACCACTTAAGGGTTGCGCTGTGAAAAATATACAGATCTCATATTGAGCCGTGCTTCTGAACCTACGCATTCCGCAACTCTACCGAACCTTACTTCAATAAACTCTTTATATGAATAAATATGTATGGCTTCGCCATTTCTTTTGTGGAGTCGGTTTGTATATTTTTTTGTTTCTGATCTTAAATAAGTATGTTATTGAGCTGAGCATTGGATTCAGTTCGGGGGTCATGAGTTCGAATCCCGAGGTGAATGTCCGATTGTGCAATTTTTCCAAGTTTGGGTAGGATATTGCATGCTGAATCACCTGTTGTCTAATAAAGTTGATTCGTGCTTCGACGATCACGTAATGCCATCGGTCCCGGCTACTATCATAATAAATAAATAAATATTCACTGACATTCACACAACGCCATCTAGCTCCGATATAAGCGTCAAGCTTGTTTTATGGTATATAAACAACGGATAAACATACTTATATATATTTTTTGTAAATATATACATAGCAAACACCCAGACCATTACAAACAGAATGATCATGCACACAAATGTTGTACTTCGTCTATCATTGGATAGTACTCATTTACACCCATCTATCTGCATTAGGCCTGCCTGTATTGGGTTACAGTCCAGTCTCTTCATGGCTTTGCTGTGTTGGAAGGTATATCCCTGTAATGGTCCATAATAGGCTGATAGGCAGTCCACTACAGGATACCTGTGCTGTTGATTTAATATTCAAGAAAATACAATTAATAGAGTTAAACCAAGTAAAGAATTGTTTATCTACACTTCTGAAGCCGGATGAGGCTCACACACGTAAAGGTAAGGCAAATTTATTTGCCTCCCTGTTTGCCGATAGCTCGCACCCTGACGCAGGTATTTGATTTCCACCTAAGCTGCCTCCGAATGTGATCCTGACGGAATTCCTGATATTGTCCTGGGGAACTACGCACCTACATAAGTTGTAAATCGCCTATATCAGCTCTCTATCTGCACTGGATTTGTACCAAAGGATTTGAAGTTGGCAAACATTCAGCTTGTACCCAAGAAGGAAACTTACACCGACCTTTTGAATTATTGCCCAGTCGCTATTACCTCCATATTCTGCAATGTTGGTTGATGGTATACGTAGAGCTCAACGATCTCCTCACCGACCAGCAGTACGAACTTCGTATGCAGCGTTCGACTGGAGATCTCCTAGTCTACATATGCAACTCATCATTGGGGTGAAGCCATCTATAAGTCTATCGAAGCACTTGCAGTTTCACTGGACATCTCGAAAGCGTTTGACCGGGTTTGGCACGACGGCCTAATTGCTAAGATTCCAGCCTACGGGATCCCAGCCCATCTGTGTACCTATATTTGACTTTCTGAAGGAACGGTCAATATAATAGGGAGCACCACACTACATTAAAATATTAAATGACAGTTGCCTCATATTCTTTCAACCCCTTACCTTTAACCATCACCACCTCTTACATTGAAGCATAGCTGTTATGGTGCGATAAGTGGAATACCTCAAAAATACAGATGATATTTAAACAATGACCTTAGGTTTTATTTTTTTGGATCCGGTAGTAGTTTTTAAGGGGACGTTTATGATTTTCTAATATGTTACTTTTTCTGTTTGGTAAACAAACGAAAGGCTTTTTTATGTTACAGTCAAACGAGTAAAAGATTCACTCGATGGTAAATGATGCCGTCACCTATGAAGGCTAGCAAATAATAAAGTGCTTCGAAGGAGAAGGTTAAGGAAATACAGGAAATAAGCTCCTCTGTAAACTCGACAGAAAACAACGTGAGCTTTGTTTCACGACTTTTAATTTTTACTCTGTTCGAACCGGTTCATGCGTTCTACATCTAACCTTATATAATTTTACATTCTATCTGATATACAAATTAATAAAAAATATTGTAAACTGCAAAAAAAAAACTAATGGACATCTGCTGCTAAGGTTTCCTTCACACAGTACTAAAGTCAACACAGACAAACGATAATTCCAATGAGTTATCGTTTGTCTGTGAAAATATCATTTTCTGTGTCAGCAGTTTTTGTCTGCAATGAAAATGGGAGTAAAGGGATAAAATGGACTCTAGCTTTCTAAAACTCTTCTATGAATACGGTCAAATCGCGGATGACGAAGTTATGAGCTCAGCATAGCAATAACATACAAACACATTTAAAATAAGTTGTTTTTTTATGTTATGATTAAAAGAAAATATTTTTATACTATACATAATTTTATTGCCTATTTGGAAGAATTCATCCTGACACGTTAATATGTTGAATTGTATATTTTAACCACTGTCCACAGATATTCCACTCTTATTTTCTTTGCTGGTGTCCAAGTTATATCAAAGTAGTTCAAATCAGCGGCGGAGGTAGTATGCGGCGTAGGGCGACGCATAGGGGTACGCAGAGTAGGCGGCGAGCGGCGCGGAGTAGGCGGAGTAGGCGAGCGGCGCCGTGTACGCGGCCGCGATGGGCGCGCTGTACGCGGCCGCCACGGGCGCGCTGTACGCCACCGGCGCCAACACTCCCGGCTTGGCCGCCGCCAGCGCAAGGAAGCAAGCGAATACGAACTGAAAGAAATATTTTATGTTTATATGATTTTATATTCAAACAGTGGAAAAAAAATGTAAAATAAATTAAAGACTAGAGACTAGACTATTGTCTGTACATTACATCTAGATTTAGTCCTTAATGTAAACTCAATTTAACAAAAAAAAATTTAGAATGCAAAAAAAATGTAATGCAGAATACATTACCGTGTTTTTGTTAAATAGAGTTTCAAGTGACAATACCAGTTTTTTTCCAAGGATCTTAGTTTTGATAAAAAAATGTGTTTATTTGGCAAAATCCAAATCAATATTTTATTAGAAAAAACAATAAGATGACATTCAAAATACTTACAGGTTCATTAAATACTTTGTGTTATTTAAGGATAATAATGAAATATTCAGGGAATGCAATAGTATTCTATACCTCTACCAAACCTTATTGGGTCTTCATGGTGGACTATAATTCAATACGCTATAGAAATAGGGGCTTGTGCGCATGTTTAAGGCCTAAATGATTAAGGCATGATAATGACTATACTTGCAAACCTGATATTTTTCAAGGCAGATTGAATATGTCTCTTGAAAAAAAAACGGAATCGAAAACTTTATTTGGCAGAAATACTTACAAGTTTGAACATTTTAAATGGAGCTTGTGTTGTCTTGACGAGTGCAAGTTTCTGTATGATATTCAGATCTGGGATCGTTTATTTTATATGTTTACTTTTGTACCGGTCACTAGCAATGAAGACATAACCTCGCGAGCCCTGTGTAGAATAATAAACAGCACAACTCCGTGGGCTCTTACTCCGAGTATTGTCATAGTTATTCATTAAAAAAAGATAAGAAAACACTACACTACTTTGGAGTTGCAATAGTAAATATTAGGTATGTACTCATATGTATATTTTTTAATGTATTTATAAAATACATCTTAAAAATAGCCCTAAGTAACCTTATGAATTAGTGAATACCTGATGATATGCAACTTTTTAACTATGGGGGACTTCGATAAGGATATTTGTATGGCTTAACGTTTTTCATAGTTATTAACACTTATGATAATAGTGTGATTATGTTCCATATGGAAGTGTGAGACAGGTAGGAAAATTGATGGATGCCGTGTCAAACATCTTTATGTTACACACTTATACTGTTAATCAGATACACAATTGAACATGAGACATCACCAGTTAGCTATGGGCTTGCTAAATTTTGTTTATGTTTTTTGTCATTGAACATGTTTTTTGTTATTCCACGTTAAGTTTTCATTATAAAATCTCAACTCGTCCTTAAATTTAATGATAAATGAGTCTATTTGGACAGAACAATTCTGATCAAACAAATACGGCTATAGAGTAGGCTACTGCAGCTACTAAGAACTAGGGGCGATCTTAATACAATGCGATAACTTGTCACATAAACATGTCTGTTTATATTGGTCTGGACGTTTTCTAAGTAAAATTATGATCTCTGTCCCCCTTCAACCTGTCCCAGTCCCCTGCTGGGCATACGTCTCCTCTATTTTGCGTCAGATATCTCGGTCCATCGCATACCTCAACCAGCCACCTGAGGTCTTTCGCAAGTCGTCGTCCATCGGGCCGGAGGACGTCTAACACTACGCTTGCCACGACGCTGTGAGGGCTATACTAGCCAAAAGTATGATACTATACCAATATTATACAGTGTCCTTATTACAAGCTTTTTGCTTTAATGGGGGCTAAATAGTGCAGTTCAAATGAAAATAATGCAAGTTAATGTGTAAACGTGTGTTGTGTTACAAATGTGCATATTTGCTTGCTGTGTTTACAAATTATATATTTTGCATACAGGTCTGCCTAAATTACACTTATTCTGAAGGTCACTTCCGCTTCTTAGTATAAGCACTACTAAGTTAAATTTAACCACTGGTAGGCGAATATAAAAGTGTATCTTTTTAAACTATTTAACGTGTGTAAAATATTTAAGATTTTAAAAATTGCAGCGGCTTAGACATTACTATTGTGGTGTTGCGGGGAGAATAATGCTTGTTTCATGAGATACTGAAATTAAATGAGAAAAAGGACCTGACCTAACCTACCCGTGGTGCATCTTGCTCTACCAAACAACTGAACGAGACTCTAGTGACTTGTTAAAATTACAGTAACTAGCGTATCTGGTTATTTTAAAGCATCATGGCAAGCATCATTTCAATAGTAAATTGTATTGTAAATGACACTAACATTAAATTATTTTTAGGTCTCAAAGCGTCGCTGTAGTTACGAAACTTTAGATATGTCTTTAGGTATGATTAGCCTTTAAGCCACATGTGTACTTTTTATTCAAATAACTTTGTTTATTTGTTCCATAACAATATACAATTATATCTATGTACCCTTAATTAATCTAGGTGAAGGGACTGCCATACATTATCCTTTAACAAGATCGTATAAAATGAAGGTTGATTGAAATTGTTAGTGAACTTGAGTATTCTAATAGCATAGGAGGCTGTATGTTGTGCTCTAGTACCTACTATCTATATACTTATCTTATAAATATACTTATCATTTGTTACCAACCTGAGGAGTTTTAAAACATCCTAGCTAGACCAACTCATCGAAGGGGTTATGCTAGTATGCGATAGCAAGCTGATGTGCCCAAAAACTACGTAGTAACAATGAAAGGAACATTTTCTATTTTCTGAATGGCCTTTATGCCATGCTGTGGATAATAAATTAACCACAGCATGGCATATGATATGATGATAGTACGGGTGATGCCTTATATACCGGTCGTGCAAATCTTTCTCAGGAAGACGTCATTGATTGCCGAAATCAACTTGTGTCTAAGGTCGAGAGTTCTCTTAACTTGGTTCAGTTCAAGGGGGTTACCTTAAGACACAAGTTTGCGCGTTTACCGCCAAAAAAACGCCATTTGTCGTATCGCCTAAATTCCAAGATACTCCCCTATCACCTGCAGCCAGTATTGGAATTCTCGGTGTTGACATTTCGAGCAGTGTCCAGTTCCGCGGTCATTTGGATGATAAAGCCAAACTGGCCTCTAAGAAGCTTGGTATAATCAACAGGTCGAAGCGATATTTCATGTCGGGCCATCGTTTGCAACTTTATAAGGCGCAAATTACTCCCACATGGAATATTGCTCCCACCTTGGGGCAGGTGCGCCTCATTACCAGCTTCTTCCATTTGACCGCATTCAAAGACGCGCTGCTCGGATCGTCAACGATCCGGTTATTTCCGATCGGGCTCGATGCTTTAGGTTTGCGTAGAGATGTGGCCTCGCTCTACATCTTCTACCGCGTATATCATGGGGAGTGTTCTGAGGAATTATTCGAACTCGTTCCGGCTGCTACATTTCACCACCGCACTTCGAGGCAAAACTCAAGATTTCATCCTCACCACCTAGATGAATGGAAGTCCTCGACAGTGCGTTTTGGTCGTAATTTCTTGCCACGAACGACGAAATTGTGGAATCAGTTGCTGCGGAGATATTTCCTGAGCGATACGACCCGGCGACCTTAAAAAAAAGAGCGTATTCCCTGCTGAAAGGCCGGCAACGCATTTCAGTGCCCTCTGGTATTGCAAATGTACATGGGCGGCGGTGACATTTACCATCATATGAGCCGTTTGCTCGTTTGCCTGTTAAAGTATAAAAAAAAATATTTAAGGTGTCTAACATCGGCAAATTCTATTTGGCGAACTAATATTATCTGGGGGCACTACCTACCTTTTCTCAAAGTGTTTCGTCTTTTTTTTAACTTTCTTAGTATTGATTTCCGATGAACCAGATAATTCATAGAATATGATGATCATAATAGACTTATTAAAAATACAAAATCTCAATTAAATATCTCGCACACCGTACACCGTATCTAATACACCGTTTTCATCACTGTCACACTGGTGACCATCAAAATGTTTGGCTAATTCCCAAAGTGCTAGAGAGCTGAAATTTGGTATGTGACCTTAGTTTAGTATCATCATCATCATCATCAGCTCATTAAACGTCCCACCGAGGGGCACGAGCCTACCGTATAGGGTGATTAGGCCTTAGTCGTCCACGCGGGCCCAGTGCGGATTGAACGACTTCACACACAACCTTCGAATCTCTTCGCAGGCGTGCATGAAGGTTTCCTCATGATGTTTTCCTTCACCGTAAGAGCGTCGGATAACGTACATATATTTTCGAAAATTCGAAAATACATTGGTACGTGTCGGGATTTGAACCTCAGCCCTCCCGGTAGGAAGGCGACAGTCCACACTACGGAGCCATCGACGCTCTTAGTTAGTATGTAACCAACAAAATATTTTTATTTTACTTTCGCCCCCCATCCCGTACACTGAGGGAAAGGGAGTTTATTAAAGATTACATGGGACTGCAGACAGTAAAAAAATAAACACTAAAATAACTGCCTAGTAACTTACACAAACAACTGAAATCCCACTAAAACATTTCATGTATAATGTTGCCAAGACGACCACATAAGGCTTGCTCAGTGAAAGATATCAGATCTCATGCAGGGCCAAGCTACTGAATCTACACGGCCTAAATCTACCGACCCTAATTTCGACGACATCAAATTATACATATCAGTAAATTTTGGCGGCTGTTAGTTACTTACTTTACGTCAACTAAAGATTTCCATTACCTCCGAGGCGGTAGCGAAATTAACTGATATGTAGAATTTGTTCAAGTAAGGTTCGGTAGAGTTAGGGCGTGTGAATTCTGATTGTCTTTTTTACAACCCATACCTTATGTGGTCGTCTTGACAACATTTACTTGAAATGATTTTGGTGGAATTAGTTTATTTTATTTGCTGATTACTTAAGTCTCTTCCATTTCATTGATTCCATGTTTTTTTATGTTACAGGGTGTACATTACGGTAAGGACGCTCACCTGATGGTAAGTGAAACGCTCGACCATGACAGAGTGAGTGGCATTGAAGGAAAAATAACAACTGATAGACATATTATTCTCTATCAATACCACACTCCGTTGACTGAGACAACTGATATTTGGTTTCTTATAGCCGGTTATTTTACTAGTTAGTACTATAGATTAATGTGCATAACAATATCTGGCACTGCGTGGAACCTACCAAGACGACTAAGTATCAGGACTACCACCCAGTAAAGATAAAATCCTCTTTACAAACTCAGCATTAGGAAAATATACTTAAAAGCACTTTACGATTTTAAAGGACATTCTTATTTCTAGCTCTATAATAACATCTAAATATTTCTGAACATTTATTATTATGGAGTCAAAAGGTTGCAACGAACAAGTCATTTTGGATTTGTAAAAAATGTCTTTAATTTTTTGTCTTCATGAATTGTTACTTTTCGTGCTATCACTGGCATTTGTATTCTTTTGGTTTTTATTCTTTTATTGTACGCATTTGTTTATGTTTTATTATTTATTTGGTGATATCGCTTTTGCTCTGCTGGTATCAAATTTCATAATTTAATGTGCAAGCTAGGTTCATCTAATTTTGTGTCGTATTTTAAATCAACGGCGGAGGTAGTATGCGGCGTAGGGCGACGCGTAGGGGTACGCGGAGTAGGCGGCGAGCGGCGCGGAGTAAGCGGAATAGGCGAGCGGCGCCGTGTACGCGGCCGCGACAGGTGCACTGTACGCGGCGGCAACGGGCGCGCTGTACGCCACCGGCGCCAACACTCCCGGCTTAGCCGCCGCCAGCGCCAGGAAGCAAGCGAATACGAACTGGAAATAATAGTAAAAGAAATGAATATAAGTTTGTATCTGTTATTAACATTTCAATCCAAAAAGATTATCAATTAGCCAACATTCGTCCACTGCAATACGTTCTCAAAAAGAGGTCTCCACTCCAATACGTTCCGGCTCCACCGTCCATCGGATGGTCTGGAGACATGGCCAGCCCAACTCCTCTTAAAAAAGAGTATGTTGCGATATAACCAAATTCTGCACCAAAAAATATATTATGCCAGTTTTATTAATGGTCGATAAGATCGCATCAAGTTCGGTGTCTTTTCCACACAAGACAACTCCTACTACGACGAACGTTTGTTATGTTGTTTATTAATAATAAGTTGGTTTTTAAGGGTGGTATAAGTTTGAATACAACATTGTAAATAATAATAAAATATTTCAAGTCAGGATATTTGCTTACCAGCTTGAACATTTTTAGGGGTTAGAATTGAAGGAAAATCTAACAAGTTGACTTGTTAAAAGCAAGTGACTGTGTGATGTTCAAATCGTGGAACGGGTATATTTTATACGTTTACTTGTGCACCGGTCGCTAGCAATGAAGAAACCACCTCGCAAACCCTGACAAGAATTATAAGTAAGTAGATTAATTCAATGGGCAGCTCCTTAGAGTGTACAATACACACAATACAATGTGTGTGTATAAAAATATTATAATTTTAAATCCTGTCGGGATTCAATTACTCTTGTAACTATTTTCTATTCCATATTTAGATATTTTATGGCAAATTCTATTTATATCTAAGTACCAATTAATTTCATCCATGATGTACTAAAGTAGGTAGATAGGTAGGTACTATAGGTATTTCTTAATTATTATTTTTTATCTACGGAAATAAATTGTCAAGTGACACCTGTTTGTATTCATAAAATATATTTTTTAATTTGCCCGCGACTTCGCGCGCGTTAAATTCGGGATAACATGGCTCCATTTTCCTGGTAACGAAAACAGAATACAAACACTGCTTCTTCTTCTGCTTTTCGCTTCGCATACTAATTTTTTGCTTTTCAATCATTAAGTCAAATATAAATTACCCCTTTTTAAGGCTTTAAGGGCCGTTGTAAATTCGAAAAAAAAATTATGTATATATCACTATACATAGGGATCTCCCGCCCAAGTTTAAAGGTTTTGGAGTCCATTACCAAATATTATATATATATATATATATATACTTAGAATTCCCCTTGCCCCAACTTTAAAGGTTTTGATACATATTTATATATAACATAATACTTTGGAATCCCCCGCTAAACTTTAAATGTTTTGGATTAAATTTCTGAAAACAAAAAATTATATACATTTATTTTCATATACAAAGGATCCCAAATTTTAAAGGTTTTGGGGTCAATTTCGGAAAAAATATATATGTATGTATACACATACATATATACACTATACTTAGGAATCCCCTCCCCCTAACTCTAAAGGTTAACATTTTTGTAAATATATATATATTGAAAGAAGTCCGGTATAATATCCCCCCTTCCCCTCTCTTTTAAGGCTTTTGGGGCCGAAAAAGTTTCAATAAAATCTACCTTAAAAACTGCGAAAAATTGGATATGATACTTCCTCCCCTATTGGAAGGGTTTCGAGGTGGATTTTTGAAAAAAAAATGACATATTTTTTCATTTCTAACAAATAGTCCGCATACCAAATTTTAGCGTCGTACTACAAAAATTGCGGAATGTTCCATACGAACTTCCAACCCCCATTTTAGGGAAGTGGGGGGGAAAACGAGACAAAGAGTAGCCTAAAACCTATTTCTAGGTTACCTTCTATCAACATACCAAGTTTCAATAAAATCCGTTTAGCCGTTTAGGCATGAAAGCGTAACAAACAGACAGACAGAAATACTTTCACATTAATAATATTAAGTATGGATATGCCGAAACATTTTTTCTTTACTGATTCCACTTCGTCTTTTTACGAAGATAGTTGTTCCTAACAAGGAGTCACTTAGGCTACTTTATTACCACGATGCCGCGTGGTATTAAGTGTGTTTACGGGAATAAAATTTTAATAAAAGATTTTCTTTTTATATTTAGATAGAATTATGAATTTGTGTGTGAAGTCGTCCAATCCGCACTGGGCCCGCGTGGACGACTAAGGCCTAATCACCCTATACGGGTAGGCTCGTGCCCCTCGGTGGGGACGTTTAATGAGCTGATGATGATGATGAATTTGTGAGTTTTGAAAGATCCTTTTCATTCGTAATATAACAAAAAACACCGTTAATAACATATACGCCAACCGTATCTCGTCCACTTGTACCTATAATCAAATAGGTACGAAGTAGACTTGGTATTCATATATCAAAGATGTCAACATCTAAAATGGGTTTGAGGAATAAGTTTAAGAGGAGTCTTGAATGTAGACTAGAATACATTTACCAAAAATTGCCTTTCTATAAATCGTTCTGATCTATGAAATAATCATATGGGATTTACACGATTCAAACCTCGTTTCAAGGAGTGTACTAGGTCAATACAGTCAATCTTATTGTGAAAACAATCGTGGTTACATTAATCAAGCGTTTAGTGTAATTACTCAACACGTGAGAACATTCAACATACGTCGGATTAATTAATCGTACAAGCACTAATTAAGGGCGACACGGATTAATACTTTTAATCACGTGTGTTAAAAATGGGGTATATCAGCTCTAGCTGACATTAGTTAGTAGTGGTTATTTTACTTGGCATGATGAATCTAAGATCTGTAAGTGCATTCGTAATTTATTGTTTCAATTGATTCAAAGAAAGGCATTTATTTAATTATACTATTTTGTAAAAGAGGTACTTTTCAATGTATTTTCTAAAAATATAATTGAAAAACAACACCCAATAACATTAACCAATATTTATTTTTCTCATTAGTGGCTTCTCATATTTCTGGTCGTGATGGCTAGTCTGCTGCCAGGGATAACTTCAAAACGTCTTGCTATTTACCGTCACCCCGTGATCATCGTAAAGAAGCTATTACCAAGAGCGTCTCGCGGTACCATTGTACGAGGCTAAAGTAATGGCTTGTTGATCCTAACTACTCCTACACAATAAAAGAGATCCAACCAAATCCATATGTTTTAATACCAAAATCCTTTTCACAATATTTAAAATGACTAGTTAAATCATATTAGGTCTTGTTAGACGTTGCAATATCATAAAGTAAATGATTTCATCTAGTGGTGGGGATTGATTTAACGTGGATGCTTTACCCAGACGCCGTGGGTTGGAATCTACCGCCATGGCAAGTAGTTTTCTATTTTAGTTGATATCTCAACTAAAATAGACACATTTACAGGCAATTACAGGTTGAATCACCTGTTTATTAGAAAGAAGTATTATTCCGGCAAACTGGAATCATTTTTCTTATCGCATGGTCACAGACTCGTTGGGATAACTGTCACCACAAACACTAGACTTCCTATTGTCTTACCGCGATATGCTTTGAGCGGTACAAACGATAAAAAATGCTAAAAAGACCTTCAGCAGTTTTAATACTGTGTCACCAGGATTTGTTTAATAATTCGATAAGTTTGATTTTGAACCGTATACTACGTCAAACCAGGTATTGTAACTATTTAGAGACTTCTACACGCACTGATACCCTAATAAAGAACAACGTTTTACCAAATGCATACTTTAGATTTCAAATACATTTGTACTTACAAAGAGAGACAATGAACAGTGGTGGTAGTTACTGTCGTCCATTGCTGAACGAAGCCTTCCTCAGGATTTCCACGGAACCGACCCTTAGCAGTTGAACTCTATCGACTACACGCCACCTTAACCAGTTCATCCGCCCATCTCGACAACAATGAATGGACTGCTAATTGTAATTTACCTGCTTTTATTTTTATTTAATTATGTATGCAGACACGCAGACATGATACCTAGAATATCATGACTGCGTGTCCATTATAATTTAATGAAATTAATATGCTCTACTTAAACATAATCATATTAAAAAAAAATAAGTATAGGCGTAAATCCTCTTTCCTTCTACCTTTCTTTTTTCTCTCCCCCTTTCTGTGGCCTTAACGCACTTATGACACCTACAAAACCTAGTTTGTTTATAAGCAGCAATATCACTTACCATACAGGTTAATAATTCGTATGCTTCTTCCTTGCTTACCTATTTTAAAAAAGCTTATGAAATACCCATAAATAGAATCATTACCTATATTTGTCAACAAAATGTTGTCCATTTAAACTGTTAGGGGATTGAACTCATATCCTTTGGCATAATTATATAAGAGAGCTATTTCACCATAAGTGACAAAATATTTTAAAATATTGAAAATAAAATTTTAATTTAATCCAGTTGAGCCGATTTTCTGAGGTTCTGATTTTTGACGGATCCTGGATCCGGAAAACGAAGAATCAAAACATTCAGCGACATATGAAAGAGACAATATCCAGAAGTTCACTGTGAAACTACTTTAATAAAACTATTATTAACTAAATTTTTCATATTAAGGAGCGGTAATTAAGTATACCCATGGCCACCGTAACTGCAAAGACACCGAAGAGTCGGGCAGAAAATACGAAGTGTTCAATTTACATAGGTTTTCTTTAATGTGTACTGTGATGTAAAAAAGTTTGCCGGTTTCCATATGATGTTTTCTTTCAGCTACACGCAATAATCATCGTTCCAATCTAACGTATGCTGATTCAAACACTATATCCCTGGCCTTGCATTTTGTTCGTGAAATATTCGTTATCCTTGACCTAGATACATTAGTTTGTGCACCCGGACGAGGCTGAGCGTGATGTTGCTAACTAACGATCTCAAGGAGGATATATGTCCAGTTATCCGGTTTGCTGACCATTAGTAGCATTGCTATCGTTAGACAACAATATAAAAACGAGCCTCAATTGACGGATGGCACATTCAGCATTCAGCTCTTCATTCAAGATCAACCAATACAAAAAACATACCAGCAACATGTTCAAATATACGTGATACTTATACAAAACTTAATACATATTGAGATAATTAATATCCCTGGGATAATCAATATAACAATAAGAAACAAAGCACCAATAAAATCACATCCCTGAAACCACAATGAATGAAACGTCTAACTTAATCATTTTCAAAAGGCTGCATGATCACAAATTTAAAGTGAAGAGAAATAAATGATCATTGAGCACTTAATGTCAAACATTCAGTTATTTAAAGTTTCTTCATTGAGTTTTTCTAATAACAATAATATTATTTACAATTATCCTTAAGATTTCTAATACCATTTAAAAAAATGCACATTATTTTGTTTCAACAAGAAACTAAATTAAGTTTATAAACCACTTTGTAAGATTGTATCAAATTAGTCCCATAACAATTTAAAACATCACCCTTCAATCACCACCGACACTTTTATCGATCAAACAAATTTGATTTTATATTCTCTCTGAAATTGGCGCTTAAAACCTATTACATTTTCTGAACATCAGTTTGATACTTGTATATTTGTTAACAGATCGTATTCGCCGCTCTCCTGGCTTTCGCTGCAGCCAAGCCTCTAGTAGTGGAGTACCCAGTAGCCGCAGCGTACACTGCACCAGTGGCCTACTCAGCGTACACTGCGCCAGTGGCGTACTCAGCATACACGTCTTACTCCCCAGCAGCCTACTCGGCTTATTCGTACGCGTCCCCCTACGCTTACTATGTGCGCTGAAAAGAAAACAATTGAGTACCCTTTGATTTATGATTTTGACCCGTGGCAGAAATTATGTTATTTATGTAGCAATATCAAATAAAAAAGTTTGAACTGTAAGCTTTGTGTTTTTGTCAAGTATAAAACTATTGTTGATTTTGCATTTGGTGTTTTTTAAAGAGCATATTGTATGAACAATAAAATTGAAGCGTTAACTTTTCAATAAATATATAATCCTTAACAACATAAATAATCCTACATTACACAAAAGATAATGGGAGAAATATATTCAGAATCCAGGAAGTATCGAAAAATATATTACACATTTTTTTTTATAAATAAATCTTAAATCAAAGTATTTAAGAAACAACAAAGAAGTGCTTAGGTACAAGGAATTCAGAATGGAACTTGAATGGCCTGTTCTTAAATACTTTAACTTTGGTATACGTAGTTAGCATGAATACTATTGTACCTAAATACATAACAATTACAATTCTGTATTTGTTTAAAACAATAATACTCAATGTATTGTTCAGTAAAATTGCCATAATAGTTATTACATTATAAAATCACGTGTCCGCCTTTCCGTAACAGTCTAGTTATGACGTATAATTTGTAACTAGTTTCATATTACCTACTTACCTACAGATATAGAAATTACTATAATAATACAATATCCTCTGTGGAAAAAGTACGTACTCTAAAGTAAAAGTGTGAAACAGATGATGGTTAGATAATGGTTGGACAGAATTTGTTCAACGCAATTATTTTTTTATATTTATGTATTGTATTTTTTTTAGAGCGTCGGTGGCTCAATGAGGGCTGAGGTTCGAATCCCGCCACGTACCAATGTGTTTTCGAATTTTCGAAATATATATATGTACGTTATCCGACGCTCTTACAGTGAAGGAAAACATCGTGAGGAAACCTGCGCACGCCTGCGAAGAGATTCAAAGGTTATGCGTGAAGTCGTCCAACCCACACTGGGCCCGCGTGGATGACTAAGGCCTAATCACCCTATACGGGTAGGCTCGTGCCCCTCGGTGGGGACGTTCAATGAGCTGATGATGTGATGATGATTCTTTTTACAAGCTTTTATTATTTCAATTGTCCCGTTGTCCGTCGCAACGTAATCAAATCTTTCACGTCAAATTTTATCCACTTGGTTTCCTATTGTATTCATTACAATCGTAAAATCAAACACCAAAATAATTTAATCAACTTAGTCTTTACTTTTGAATAATGAAATAAAAAAGTCATTTTAAAACCAGTGTGATTGCAAAACCAATGAGATAATACTAAAGAAGACTCTGACAAAAAACTTTTTAGTTACCAACTCTTTTCAATCGCTAATTACTTACAAAAATTTAATTTTATCTAAGTCCATAGTTTTTTGTCCTAAAAATACAATGTATACATATGAAAGAACAATGACAATGCAATGAGCCCATGGGCTTTTGATGGAGTCTGGAGGTGGCCATAGCCACCTCCAAACAAAACGTCACAAACTTATTAAGTTTGAGATGGTGTCTTTTGAGAACTTTAATGATAGCGGTAGAAGGTAGTCATAAGAACTCTTCAATAAACGTCTGAAACTCATCGAGTCATGGTGCGTTAAATTTGCTTTCCCATGCACTTTTGTACTTAATGATGACCGGTTCTGTCTGGTCTGGTAAGCACTCCATTAATGAAGCTATACAAGAAATGCAGAGAGACATAACGAAAAAGTGTAAAATTTAATTTTTTTATTTTTTATAAGATTTCTCCCTGAAAATCTCTATAAGCAATGCTAAGGAAAAATATCTACAGCAAACAGAAAAAGAGAAGTAAACTTTATGCGCGATGGCATATACCTATTTAATCATTGTAGTACAAGAACATCTATACTAATATTATATAGCTGAAGAGTTTGTTGAAATAAACACGCGTATCTCAGAAACTACTGGTTCGGTTTAAAAAAAAAAATTCAGTGTTAGATGGCTTAGTTATCGAGAAAGGCTGTATATCATCACGCTAAGAACAAAAGGGGCGGAACAGTAAGTAGTTTCAAAATCGGTTTTTTTCTGCAAAGAGCTACCGCTGCGTGCGCTGCATAGACGGTTAAAGTTCTGCAAAAATCATATATGACAGTAGTGTTCCCCTATAAAAGTTCTAATGAAATCCACAAGAGCATAATATGTGTCTACAATATATTAACTTTAGATCTTCTTTTCTAGGACTCAATTGTTAAGATAACAAAATTTGCAATTTCGCGGTAAGTCTCAAGCGGCCCTGTGGCGCAATGGATAACGCGTCTGACTACGGATCAGAAGATTCCAGGTTCGAATCCTGGCAGGGTCGAAGTTTGCCTTTTTGAAATATTTTTTATTTGAATTGTTTAATGCAATTTTATATTTTTTTGTAGTTTATGTTGATATTAAAAATGTTATGAATAATAAATATTTTTTTATAATAAGTATGTTAAACAATTTATCTATATACATAGCTAAATAACAGTAAAACATATTCATTTTGTAAATTGTAACCGTCACAATGACGATGATTATGGATTTTTTTTTTTATATAAAGCCAATTTAAGTACATGTCTAGGCGAGAATCGCAAAAAAGGCCCAGATTGTACAACGATTTCAAAACCTGTTCAGAAGTCGATTCCAATTTTGGGGCGTAATCTAAACTTTTTTAATCCATAAATATTCCAATTTAAACGATGTATCGTTTAAATTTTAACGTCTGACGGGGATGTTAGTTAATAAAGGTAGGGACGACGAAAAATGGTTTTATCCGCCTCTAATCATGATCATTACTGCCTAATGTGTACACTTCTGAACAAGGGCCTCCACTAAGTACTTCCACGAAGACAGTCAACATTCATCGGCTAAACGCTAACTTTACCAAATCAACAGTCCATCTAGTTACGACTGCTGAAAGCATGAATAACTGAAAAAAGCATAAATGAAGCCAAATATGTTGATCTCATTTAAACATTTAAAGTTAATTAAATGGAAAGAAAATACTTCCACATTGGCTATTCACAAAAATATAATAATACTGTACTTTATTAGGGTGTTTACTTAGTGTTACAATTCACTTTAATAACATAGACGCACACTTTTGTTTAGGTATTAGTTATAGGCTTCCTATAGATCTAAGCTTGCACGAGCCACGTGGACTTTGTGTCAAGAGCTTTTGTTCACTTGAAAGAACACTTTTGTTAAGAGCCGTGCCATAGATGGGGCCAGGCAAAGTATTTTGAAATATACAAGTAGCATGCTTTATTATTATACTGTAAAAATTACTTTAATCATAATATATGGGTACAATATAACAGATTATGTACTATTAAAATATGTATATACATATTATTGTAGAAGCATAAAAAGTTGCTTCTTTGCATTAAATGAAGATCTATTATGGTTTAGTTCTACGATATATTTAGTAGTAACAGTTTACTATTATGCTATAATTTCATTAAAAACACGGCATTATACGTAATTAAAGAAAAAAAGACTCAATTTACAAAACATCGGTAAAAAATTGGCCAAGTGCGAGTTGGTATCGTCCGTGGAGGGTCCCGCAGCAGCAAGTAGCAGAAAGTTTTTTTAATTTACTTAGGCACCTACTACAGTTTTAATATGAAAGATAGTGATGACGTATGAAAAAAAGCTAAACACCAGAAATCGTTTAAACTAAATTTCGTTGTAAGATTTCATGGTAATGTACATCATACGTATTTTTTTTATTTTATCAACACCATAGTTAAGAAATTAGAGGGGGGACACAAAATTTTCAAGCTATTAGATACCTCTATATCTTTTTTTGAACTCTACACATTGATATCCCACACGATGGGGTACGATAAAAAAAATTTGAGTTTCAGTTCAATGTATGGGGCACCCCAAAATATTTTAATTTTTTTACAAGTTTCTTGTCAAAACCCAATAGTGGTTCACAGAATACATATACTTTGAATAGTGTAGTGCTTATAGTTTCGGAGAAAAAAGGGTGTGACATACGGACGGACAGACAGACAGACTTGACGAATCTATAAGGGTTCCGTTTATTGCCATTTGGCTACGGAACCTTAAAAACGGATTTGGTTTCTACGGCTGTTGATCGTTATGGCTTTTGCATTGATATACAAAATATTATTTCACCCTTATCATAAAAAGAAAGTTACTAAGTGCAATAATTTCTAATACACATACGCGTGCCGGCTGTATGAATACATACAGCCGGGCGCGTGGAACGGCTCATTGTTTATGAAGAATAGATAGGACCTTGGTTGTACTTTTCTAGTTAGAAAATGCACCGTGGGAAACTTCCACATCACTGAAACCCTATGTGATGGGCACAAGACAATTGCGTGTTTTGTTATATAATTTTAGAATTTGAACGAATATGACGGTAATATTTATAAAAAATATCCCATTTTCTTCGCAGACATATCATGCATTTTTTTTTTTAAGTTTCTCTCGAATAAAACTCGATGTTATATTTATCACCAGTCTGCACAAGTACAGGTTAAGATGACTGATATGGAATTACTACGAGTAGGTATGCTAGATTCAAAACTAAGTCAGCGACTTTCAATGAAAAGTATTGCTCTGGAGTGTTGTACATTTGTGTGTTCTAAGAAGAGGGCATCGTAGCTATTGAAATTATTGTTTATACTCGTATCACAAACAGACGCTGCCACGGGTAGTCTACTCACTTACTATCATGTGTAAATAGGTCATGCTGTTCACTTACTAAAATAAAATTGAAAAAAGTCTGTAGTCGTTTACCATCTGGTATATTATTTATGTCAAAAAATAAGATAGCATCGCTCTCTCGGTAGGCAATCCTAATTTTTATAAGGGTGATTCTGTTGTCTCCAACCAGCCTGAAAATCGTGTAAATTATCGCAAAAGCTATTGTGTAGTACGCCTTAGCAGTTAAAAGTTGACGAGCTGTATCGTTAAGGCTATTTGCTTACGTATAACGCAACAAAAAGCAAAAGCAACGAAATGATATGCTATAATTAACACACGCTGAGACTGTTGTCAGCTACGAGGGTGTAAGCTTTTGTTAAAGGGGCAAAGTGACTTTTTTTGCAACAGACGATTGCGTAATATGCTGCGACAAATACGGCGTGTGTCCCGCACACGCGTCGCCCTATCTTATAATGTTACTAATGGGAATTCTGTCGCTGAGATCTCTCTAGAACAAAAGGAATATTAAAATAATTTATATTTCCATATAAATTTTTTTAACTTCTCACAAACAAATGCAGAATTGTTTTGTGTACATACTTGATTTACTATCAGTATTAAGGTACTGGATGAATTTGGATACCTACATTATTTTTATTTGAGTTTTGTAACCAAATAGATACATTAATATTATAAATCGTTATAGTGTTCTTAGAATTTCAAATTTTTATTCCCTTACTTATTCAATAAGCTTCAGTACGTGACCTCATTTCAAGTGTGGATCCTATTTATGCAAACAACCTGCGCAAACGTAAACGTTACTCAACCTCAGGAACTTGAAAAAACGTAACACGTGTAAAAACCCGTTCTTATCTATTCATATCTACAAATTAAGGTGTCAACTACTGCGTAGGTTGTAAATAGTGCATATTAACTTCAATCTTTCTACTAGGCAAGATAATAACTTCATAGCATACATATAAGATGAACTTTTCTTAAATATTATCAGCTATTTATAAAATATAGAATCATAGGTATCATCGATAATGACTGTCAGACAAGAAGTAAATAGCCAATGCAATAGTTATTTATCCTGTACACCTATAATAACATATCATTATTTTAAGTACAAGCACATATAAAGTACAAAACCTTCTAATCACCGGATGGTCTGACAAGAACAATACAGTACTTCGGAGGGCACATTAAGCCGTCGAGCCCAGTTTCAATAATACGATTAACCCATTGAACGCCAGGAATCCAGACACAATAGAAAATCTATTGTGTCTGGCGCCATAAGGCGTCACTGGCCGTCAAAAGGTTATCGTAACATTATCAATCGCATTGGGCCCGCGTGGCTAGTTACGGCCTATTATCTCCATGACCCAAAGCCATGGGCGTAGTCACACTGGGGTAAGCTGGGGCCCTTGCCTCACTCTGGCTCTGACCTATAAGGTGCCTAATTAAACATTTTTTTACACTAACAACATTCTATCAGTAAGTAAGATTTGAATAAACTAAATAAAAAAAGCGAGTTGAAAGATTTGAACAAACTAAATATAACGAATCATATACGAATATAATTCATAACACCGACTATTCATAAATAAAACTATAGGTAATATTGATTCTGTGTGTTACTGTTTATTTTCTATTCCTAAAAATATATAACCCGTAAATTTATAGATTAAATTTGCATAGGCGCAGAGCTCCCGGTATTTTTTCTCAAGTTGAAAAAATACCGGGGAGGAGGGAGTGATAGTTTGGCTGCTATCCTATGCGGCCCCACCCATAGCTTTGGGCATGAGCCCAAGGCTGGCTAGGCTCATGCCCAAAGCTATGCTTAGGGAAGGGCCTGAGCCCGGCCGTATGACGTAATCAGACCATAATGATATTCTTTAAAAATATTGTAATTTTACAAACCACATAAATAATATAACAAAAGAAAGTACAACAGGGTAGAAGGTAAACTGTATTATTGGTAGTATAATTATGTATAACTACTTTGTTTTACTTTTCCCGACCTTGTGTGTTTATATAATGCGAAGCACTAGCAACAATTAGTTATAAGCCCCAAACAATATGCTTTAAGCCTTTAGAGTCCTTCATATTTTTCATTTAAACACGGGAACACGTGATATAAACAAAGGGAATCTAATTACGAGTACATTTAGAACAATTACGCATTACGGACATATTATTACGTTCCCATGAAAATGGAAGAACAATACCGTGTCGCGTATTGAATACGCTTAACAAATGTTCGGTAAGCATGTGGTGCGTTGTTTGTCCAAAACAGTCACGGTAACGAAGGGATAATACATTGATGTATTAGCATGTGCGAGGATCTATACCAATGTTAAAATGTTGTTTAGTAAAGGAGCACATTCGAAACATAATATGCATTATTATTTCGGCACATCTGGTGTAATCGTTGGGACGTCAGCTATTACACTAAGGATTCCGGGTACGATCCCCGGGCAGTACCAACATTTGGGTGTATGAACATGTTTGTTTGTATTGGTCCGGGTGCTTTCTATGTATAATATTTATGTATTTACATAATGATAGTATATACGTATGTTATCCGTTGTTTAGTATCTACATTACAGGCTAATGCTTATTAGTTTGGGTAGATGGCGCTTTGTGAATGTCAGTAGTCATTTATTAATTATCAAAATATAAATGTCGCCAGAGCGCCAACAATCACATGAGTTCTTTTCTAGGGCTCCAGACCCGTAAACAATGTGCTCAGCATCTTTGAACAGACCAAAAATTTATTTTTTGCCCCAACTGTGATAATGAGAATATGTCTGAATCGTGATCTCATTTTCAGAAACTTTATGAAAAACAGTATTGTGGTAAATTACTGTCTTCCTATGTATGAAAACATTAAAATTATCAAATTAGAAAATCAGGATAATTAGCTTAATTATCCTGATTTTCTATAAATATCTGATTTTTTGTTTATATTGAAACAAATAATTGCTTCTTATTTTTTATTTCTTGAAAAGTAAAAAAATTGATATGATGATCTGTTTTTGTATTTTAAGTTTAGTTTTGTTAAATGTAATAGATGGCATGTACCCCGCGCGAGCATTTCGTAGCGATAGCGCTGTGTTAAGAAAGGAACTTCTAGTATGGTACCCCTATTCAACCTATCGCAGTCCACTGCTGGACATAGGTCTCCCCTATTTTGCGCCAGATATCCCGGTCCTCCGCTTTCTCATCCAGCCTCCACCAGCGACCTTTCGCAAGTCGTCGGTCCATCGGGCCGGAGGGCGTCCTACGCTACGCTTGCCGAGCCATCGGTTCTGCGATATACGTGACCAGCCCACTGCCACTTCAACTTGCTGATCCGGCGGGCTATATCGGTAACTTTAGTTCTCTTACGGATTAAATCATTTCTGATCTTATCCCTAAGAGAGACCCCGAGCATAGCTCGCTCCATTGCGCGTTGAGTGACTTTGAACTTGTGAACCAATCCCGCAGTCAGTGTCCATGTCTCAGCAGCGTATGTAAGTACGGGTAGGCGCATTGCTCAAAGACTTTTGTCTTTAAGCATTGCGGAATCGTCGACGTAAAGACCTGACGGAACTTGCCGAATGCCGCCCAGCCCAACTGAATCCTCCTACTAGCTTCCCTCTCGAAATTGTGCCGGCCAAGTTGGATCGTTTGGCCCAAGTAAACGTATTCTTGCACAACTTCGAGAAGGATGCCATCGACGCATATCGATTGTGGCATGACATGGTCATTGAACATGACTTTCGTCTTGTCCAAATTCATGCCAAGCCCAACTCGTCGGAGGATTCATTTAGGCTATTCAACATCTCAGCAAGCTCTTCCGATGACTCTGCAACGATGACGATATATCAGCAAAGCGCAGATGAGAAATATACTCTCCATTGACGTTGACGCCTCGTTCAGACCAGTCCAGGGTCTTGAAGACATCCTCCAATGCGTTTGTAAACAGTTTCGGGGATATAACATCCCTCTGTCTCACACCACGACGCAATTGGATGGGTCTTGTCTGTTGGTCTTGGATCTGAACGGTCATCGTCGCTGCGTTAGAGACACTTCATCACCTCGATATATCGCCAGTCGATACCGCATCGCTGCAGAGCCTCCAGAACAGCCCAGGTTTTTATGGAGTCGAAGGCTTTCTTGTAGTCCACAAATGCCATACACAGCGGCTGGTTATACTCTTCGGTCTTCTGTATAAGCTGCCGAACAGTATGGATGTGGTCCACGGTGCTGTAGCCTTTTTGAAACCCAGCCTGCTCCGGTGGTTGGAATTCGTCGAGTCTTATTCGAGACGGTTCGTTACAACTCTGTAAAACAACTTATAGACGTGGCTTAGAAGCACTATCGGTCTATAATTCTTCAAGAGAGTTTTATCACCCTTCTTGAAGAATAAGACGACGACGCTTCTCGACCACGCCTCCGGTGTAGTTCCCTGGTGATGACGGCATTGAAGAGCTCAACTAATGCCCTAAGGACGGGATGTCCACCGGCTTTTAGGAGCTCTGTCGTAATACCGTCATCACCCGGGGTCTTCGAGTAATTGCCCATCTGCTGTCTTAAGCTTCACCAGATGGCTTCACCACTGTTGCGCTCAATAAGGTCCTTAATGAACCTTGTATTGAAACAGCGGAGGTCCCTGCGAACGAGAGAGCCTGATATTCCGGCGATGCAACAGCAGCAGATGGCATCTCGCGTCTCAGCCTTATCAAATCCAGGTTTCGGAGAAAGTTTGGACGACTTCGCTCGTTTCATGGGCAGGAAATGCCTGCGACCCAGTTTACACACCGTCTTCACCACGTTGTCGGCTATCTCGTCCATGTCGCCTGTTGTTTCCAGCGAGTCGACTCGATTTTGAAGTTCCAATTTGAACTGTTCGGACCCATAGTGTATTTGGAGCGGTTTAGGTCTGAGAGAATATTTTATTAAGCGAGACCATTCGGTCTGAAAACATATATTTAACGTGCCTCGGACAAGTCGGTGATCACTGCCGGTTTTAAACCTGTTGACCACTGAGACATCTTTAAATATATGTCTCTTATCCGCATAATAAAATCTATCTCGTTCCTTGTCACAGTGTTCGGGCTCTGCCAGGACCATCTTCTCTGAGGCTTCTTCTTGTGAAGAAAGAATTCATCAAGAAGAGCCCATCCATTTCGAGAAAGTTGACCAGCATCTGCCCCCTGTGATTCCTGCGTCCCAATCCATGAAGTCCGATTTTCGATTCGCCGCGTTCTTGTACTCCCACTTTAGTGTTGAAGTCCCCCATAATAACATTGTAGAAGGTCGAAGTTGTGCCATGTATGGCTCTGGAGATATCCTCATGCACGGCTTCAACCTCTTCGTCAGAGTGTGACGAGGTCGGCGCGTATACCTGTACCACCTTCAGGGAGTACCTGTCGGTGAGTTTAAGTACAAGATATACTACCCGGTTCACACTACTGATTTCCACAACGTTGCTGACAAGGGACCTGTGAACGAGAAAACCAACACCACTTGGGAAACCCTATCACCTTCTCGGAAGTAGAGCAAGTGTCCGGAGTCCAGGGTCATCGTGTCCTCCCCCTCTCTTCGGATTTCAGACAACCCCAGTATGCTCCAGTTAATACGACTTAGCTCTTCTTCTAATTCGGAGAGGTGATGGTCCAGCCGCATCGTGCGCCCATTGTACGTAGCCAGTGACAGTTGTTTATGGCAGCTTACCGTAACCCGCGATTCTTTGCACCCCCGCCCCACCGTGACCGCGACCGCTGCCGTGGTCGGGAATAGTGGGGCTGCCGGAAACTGGGGGCCGATTCTTCGTGGCGCTTCTCATTGAGGGGTAAATGCCCGTAGTCACCACGCTGGGCAAGCGGGTTGGTGACCGCAGTGTGAACCAGTACGCAGGATGGCGCTGCTGCCCACCACCCGGTATAAGATCCCTTAGTCGGCTCCTACGACACCCTCGGAGAGTAGGGGTGGGACACGTGTATTCTATTCTGCCGTCCCCACACGGCATTGACGGGTTGAACTTGGGTTAAATCAAACCATGAGCACTTGGTAGTATAAGCCGCATTTGGAACTATAACACCACTTGAATATATGTTTCAGAATGGTTTCAACACCATTTCGTTTACTAAAAACCTCGATATGGTAATATATAAATATGTATGTAGCACAACATGTGAGGCTACTGAACAAATCGATACAACCTTCGATTCTCAATCGTGGTAATGTGACACTGATTAATCCCCTAAAGGTGCACTGAGACTTAGATGCACATCACGCGTGGTCAATGCCAAAGAAGTAGCCGTGTACGGTTGTGGTTGCGACACTATAGTGTTTGAAACTATATAACTTGAGGTTGCAACAGTGGACAACATGAGTCCTGTGCTTGAAGCAACAGTGCAAACAGCAAAATGTTCAAAATTGTGAGTAGAATAAATTGAATTTTTTACTGGAATTCGATTATGATCACATTTTAAGAATACCAGATAGGGTACTCAAACTGCGAGTAACTGTAGGCCAAACCGATTGATGAGAGTTGGTTAGTTAGTTAGTTGGTTGATAATATAGTATTGAATAAAAATTACAGCCACTTCCTTTAAGGACTTGAATGATTTAAAATGTTTTGAGCATATTGCAATAATTTAATAAAAAAATACTTTTGTAAAGTTACATAGCATTAATTGTGCCTATATAGTTTTAATATACATAAAAGTATAACACTTTCAATGCTACCTCTTCGATATTATTATTTGAAATTACATTTGTTAGGTTCGATACAAATTGTCTATCTGAAATCGTTATTTATAGCAATGAAATAGCTATTAATGTAGATTGCGTATTTGTTCCCATTTAACATCTTAATGCTAATTTGTTAACTTTCAGATCGCTCTCGTCGCTGCCCTCATCGCCGTCACGGCAGGCAAGCCCTTAGTCGTGAGCGCCCCCCTGGTCGCAGCACCTGCACCCATAGTGACGGCAACCAGTTCACAGTACTACCATCGGATTAACAATGGAGTCGCCGCTGCTTACGTAGCTGCCCCCGCGGCATACGTTGCCCCTGCTGCTTCGTACGTAGCTGCGTCCCCGTACGTCGCTGCTCCCTACGTAGCCGCCCCAGCGTCATACGTTGCCGTCTAAAAAACAACAAACAACTGCCACACTTGTGATAATATTAATAAATTTGGTACGCTCTCATTACTGAATTGTTTAATTAGGTTACGTTTTGGAGTTACATCAAGTTATATCTTTATATATTGTAAGGATATTCTATTAAAACGGTTGTTCCTTTCAACGTCATATAAAAAACTTTAGGTATATGAATTAGGTCATTTATTATAACAGCTGTTATCCAATTGGTTTAAGAAGATCATACTTTATTTAAAGAAATAATAATCGATATCACTATCAACCAATGTCAGGATTAAAATCCATTTAAACAAATGAGACATATGTAGAGAAGAGAACATTTCATAACATCTCATTGCAGGGCACAGGCCTTTACAGCATGGCTATGGGGAAATTGGGCCGTAACCCACCAAATTCAATTGTGGGTTAGAAAATGTTAAATACCAATTTAAGATTGTTACCGGGACTAACTAGGTATTAGCTACTTCATCCGCGGAAGAAATAATATTGCTCATGATATTAAGTTAATTTAAACACAATAGAATTTATTAAGTGATACAATTACAGATACAGAAAACATCTCAAAGTCAAGGCACAGACCTCAAACATTAAAACAAGTAACCTTTACAAAGGGTTTCTTAAGGTAAAATACCCTTAAGTGGTAGCTGGTTAATATTTATTTTTGCCTGAATGAACATAATGAAGGCTGTTGATATTATTGATATATTATTCTTATAGCAAAAGACTGTCATTATGTATCTTATATATTCTTAGTATATTACTTGTTATGAATCTGTTTACTGATTAATTTATTATTATTATATACAATGACAAAATTGCTTAAATAGATTTGAATACCCCAAATGTTCATGTCAAGGCCATATTGGTCGCAATAAAATTATTGCCGCTTCCTT
>PQWD01005396.1:107033-123688 GCA_019425675.1 Leucinodes orbonalis
TTCTGCTAAAACTTTTTTAATACCGAAACATAGCTTTTAATGTGAACTCCTCGGATGCAAGTTCAAACTCTAACTCGTCCTTAAGAAGGTACTTTGGATCCATGATCAAAGTGTGAAAATTATCAGCTTACAAATTTAACTGTTATGATAGACAACAAATTCCAATAGCTTGCCTTACAATAATTAAAACACTCATCCTCATTAAGCGTTTAAATGAAATCTAAATAATACAAATAAATATGAATAACTAATATTATTAAACTAAATATAATTGTTTACGTGTGGGCGCCATTGTGATGGGGTTTCTTATTAAAATAAAATTAGTATTAAGGTTTCAATAAGTTTATGGTATCAACACAAAAAAAATAACCAATCTTATCTTATTCTACTGCGTGCACGCCTACTTAAGTGTCCGCTAACGATTTTTAAATATAATGCCTATGTAATATTATGAACTAAAATGTCTTAACTAAGTTGGACGCCAGGAGGGTTTTCTTTAGGTGTCCGAGGGATCCCTGCAATCGAATGTCCTGCCGGCTAGCCTCAAGCCTTGGTAACAAATTCCTTATTGAAAGGGCCGTAAATATGCTCCGTAGCTACAAACAATAAGTATACATAAATAACTTGTCACCCTTATGACCAGTTTTATATTTATGACTGAGATTATATCAATCGCTTACCCTTCCAATACACGTATACACTTATGCAATTATCATCTACTCGTTTAAAAACACAACAATACACTGTCAATGACCTCGCATTGCTTGAAATGTACGAATTATGCACTTGATAGTACAATGATGCATTTACATAAAATCACTATTTCGCTCGTCTGCTTGAGCCCGAATCTGTGTCTGCACGGTTTGCTTTTCACCTACCTACCTTGCCGATAATTTTTACACCCACCAAGATATACACATTTGCAAATCATAGATAATAATTAGTGAAATGATAAAACATACAACGGCCTCGAGATTTGAACCGAATCCCGATAATACAGGACGCATTTAACATTAATTACCATTTATTAATAAATAATAATTAAATATCCACTGACTCTCTTACAGCGCCATCTAGCTATGAGCGGCGAAGCAATGAGCTTGTAATTAGGATAACCAAACAACTGGTAAAATACAATATTGTTTTTGAATACATGCATGTTATACCACAAGACATCCAAACCATTACAATGTATCTATTATAGGTTAGTTCAGCTTAGTCAATATATTATTATTACTTTTGTACTACAACTAGTTACAAGTATATTATAGTGAAATTCCATTCAAAGTAAACCATTATGTAGCCTCTGACTTCATGAAGTGCATGATCTTCCCTTTAATTTTAAAAATGAATAATTAAATATGTCCAAGTCCTGTATTTTGCTACAGAGCAAGTTGAAATCATTTTGGATTCTATTCATAGGAGACTGCAGACCAAGATTGGTTCTGAAAGCTGGTGCTGAAAATATTTTCTTCATTTTACTTCTTGGTAAAGAATATGGGACAGAGAGATTCAGACGTTAAAGATGGTGGATGAAAATTAGCGGATAAGGGTCTTATTCATTAGGGAATTACTACAGCCATACAATTTCTATTTTATTACTGGACTAAAATCATCATCATCCGATCAGGCATCCCCAAATGATTTCAACATTGGACGTTTCGAACCGGACTAGTGCATGTCGGTGCCGGTCGCCAGAGGCTCGTTCGCTGATGGGCAGGATGAACCAAGTTCAGGTGAGGTCAGATTGAGTCACCAAAGATGTATGCTGGGACCTTTTAACATACCAACAGTAACACAATAATAACGTGAGACAACAAGTGCTAAGACCCGGTCTTTGGTCTGCTCATATCATATATATACTTCACATAATAATAAGTCGTAAATACTTAAGTTATCTTCATTATTAAGAAAGTTTTAGAATTGATACAAAACAATATCTCAGAGAGAGTTCTTTAAATATATATATATATATATATATATATTTATTTATTGAACATATATTCTCTACACGTGACTGTTTCCTTTAGACTTAAGCGTGTGCCTATAAAACTATTACGGCTACATACTGCCTGTACTCCTTAAGGGGTGTTCATTAGCGAAGACAAATTAAATTGTTAAATTAACCAGCGACGTAATGGCGTTATAGACCGAAGCGCCACGGTGGCGCGTGTATTTTAGGTATGTTTATATTGTTAACATACCTTAATTACAACGCTTTACGACAATGTAATGTCGATTTATAAAAGTATTTTATGAGTATAATTAAGTGTTCTATTAAAAAAATGTATATATCAACAGACCAACAGACATTATTAAGCGTTTAAAATCCAGTACCATATTATTACGAGCCCCCAGCTCGTTCTGGATAAATCATTTCTAAACACAAAAAATAACACGGTAACACACTTTCTTAATACACCACTATTAACTGCACACAACACTAATTACACTCATGCACTTACTAATTATTCAATTAACGCACGCACAACGATCACTAATTAACACTACACCCTGTAACACAACACTCGATGAGTCCAATGAATAAGTAACAATATCAATAGAACAGTCCACTGCTGTTTTAGCCTTCCTTGACGTACTGTGAGACATTTACTCAGTGAAGCTATAAAGGTCAGCCCATCCGAAAGTAAAACATGTTTGATGCTTGAGGAAATATGGTTTGTTACATATCAGGTCTCTTAGGACCAATACGTATTGACAGGATTTCAGTTTCTCGTTTTTTTATTCTGATCCGGGAGACAGCTGGGATTCCATTATTTTACTATTTATGTTAATTTAATTAAGGTAATTTATTCAAGCGCTCCTTTCTGTTAATAAACTTACTGCAAATTACCTCCTTTGACATATGTACTAAGAGCCTTACAACGCGTTAGAATATGTAGATTTGAGACGCAAATTCAGACTAAGACTTAATATAATACACGTATGATTTTATGACTCTAATGCTCTCTCATAAGCTATTAATTAGGATTTTCTTAGCAGAAATAATAAGGAGATTGATAATTAAATTTCCATGTTAAATGGTCGTCGGTATACTCGTTTGTAGACGACAATTTGGGCTTTAATATTGAGGGAATTCATTATTTACCTAGTATATTAGATGAGAGCTATTTTTATTAAATAAAAGTCAGTCGGTTCATTTGATGGAAAATTATTATAAAGTATTGCAAAAATAAAGTTAGTTGAAATGCGTTGCTAGCCCTTTAGAGTATAGGTTCTCTTATTTATTCATAAGAGTTTGGTCGTATCACTTTCGCTACTAGTGTTTTATACGTGGCAATTAAACCAGAGCATTTTGTATTTCGCCGAGTAAGTGAGGTAATCGGAAGTCCGAATCCCCCTCCCCCTCCCTATTCCTCCTATTACCCTTACCCATTTAAAAGGTTGGTACTGTACATGTTGCTCCTTTGGGGTAGTGTGTCAAAATTCGGGCAGCTTTTGTATGACAAAGCAACAAATATTAAAACATTTGGTTAGCATCTGTGGAATTATTATTTGCAAAAATTTTATTTAATATTTCTAAGTTAAAACTGGATAAAACATTAAAATTAATATACCAAAAATATCAGAAAATTATTTGTTAATATGACATACACAGCAGCTGTCATTTCGTGAACACATTTTATTATTAATGACAGTCAGTTCATATTGTTTTATGTCTATGATATAAACAATAATAATATATTATATTATCTGTGATTAAAAGTAATTTAGTGTCAAGTATATCTTCTTACATCAGGTCTTATACGACCCCACCGAGGGGCACGATGTGATTTGAAATCGCAATTTATACGAATTTTGACAATGCTAAAAATAGTATTGAAATAGTACTAAATAGTACCACAAGTCAAAAAAAATTGTACCACTTTAGTTTCGGAGATATAGTTACAGCTTGACGTTCAAGCTGTAATCCTCACCTCTGGTGCACGCAACGGTAAGGTGTATCCCATTGGTTTAGGTTCCAAAAAATAGTCATGAAATAGTACCAATGATATGCCAAATTTGAGAAATAGTCAAGAGGTTACCGAGATATTAAAGGTAACGTAGTGATGAGGATTATGGCTTGAACATTTAAAAATTTCAAATATCTCCGAAACGCCTACGATTTTCGGTTTCAAATTTGGAAATCTGTGGGTTCACAGAATACATATATGTACTTACAAAGTAAGAACAGTGTAGTGCTAATAGTTTCGGAGAAAAAAGGGTGTGATATACGGACGGACAGATAGACATGACGAATCTACAGGTTTCCGTTTTTTGCCACTTGGCTACGGACCCCTAAAAAGGTAAATACAAAATACGTTAACCTCTAATAGTAGTTTCTGAGAATTATAAAATAAATTTAGGATCATCATAAAGTTCAACACATTTTATGTGTGTCAGAGTGTGGAATGTTCGCGAATTACAAACCTCTGAGGCAATTCCCCGGGATGATCCCGCCGTTGCCTGAGCTTAGAGAGACGTTATCCTGTTTTCTTACTTTGTATTTTATTTCCCGGATAGATGATCGGGTACCTGTGATATGCATGTAAGGTTTGGAATTATTTACGTCTTCATACTGAAGTTATGGAAGTTTGTTTTATAATGTATATTATGCATAAGTTGTTAATGTGTATTCATATTAATTTATTGTTAAAGTTCGTCCTATCTGCTATCTTTGGTTTGTGTTATATGTATGCATTTTTACAAGTTATACATACATGTACTACATATATGGTGTTTGTATAATTTTTAATTAAATATAAAACAGAGATCTGCCATGTCTAACCGTGAATTGTGGAAGGAAGCGTTCGCTAAATTCTTGAAATGTTGTATCAATAACAAAGAAATTACCTATTTTATACGTTTTTACATTTAATACCACAAATTAATCTTTCAGTAAATGTTCATAACTATTACTGATTCACTAAGTTTGTCTTTAACATCACCCTGTTTTTACGCAAAACTAAAATGCTTCTATATTGGTGTCTTGTTCGTAATCTTTTATTTCAAATGAAATTTGATATTTGAATAGTGAAGAAAAGTGATATTTCTATTAGATTCTTATAAAATATTGCCAAATATATTATCTTGAAGAAAACGTCTTAGGCGTAGTGTAAATTCATTTTGTGTCTGCCCCATTTTAATAAAGTTAGGTTTTCGCTCATTGAATCATCGCCCGGGGATAACGAATTAATTTTGTTATTGAACATCTGGCGTCATAGTTCAGTGGATGAATTTCAGATAGGGTATAATGTTTCTCCTAAAAAGTAGCAAAGGCTGTAGCAGAGGTTTCTTTAGTAAAATCATTATTTTAATAGATTTATTTTGACCTGTGGGAGATTGCTTATAATATTGTATTATTTAGCTCTATTTAAAATATCGTCCAAATCCATTGCTGGACTTGGCTCTACAATATTTTGCGTTCGATATCTTGGTCAGTCAGGTCAATTTAAACATATATTACCAGCAATTAGCTACTAGTATTCATAATCCTCTTATGGATGACATACAAGCCCTTTTATTTCTCTCACAAATCTTGTCTTTAGTATTCATTCTTAAAAAATTAGATTTAAAGTCAAATTTAAAGTCAAGAAGCATTTGTTCAATTTACTTCTAAAAAAGGCGCTTTTAAATGTTTTAAATTAGCAACCACCGTGGTCCGGTATCGACATTAAAACTGAGTAGAATCCGGCAAAAGTAGTTTTTGTAAGCTATAAGAAATTTTTTTTTGAAGATTTTCTTTCGTGGCCATTTTGGAATTAATTTTATTATCTTATAGAACTTATGAATGAACCACAAAACAAAAAATCACTTACAAGATAAACAAAAATCATTCAAATTTATACATATTAACAAAAAGCCTAGAAACGTAAATAAATACAAAAAGAGATTTTATTCATAGGTAATACTCCCTATAAATAAAATATCTGATTGAGGTCGCCATCATGTGGAAAGGTGCCCAAGAGGCTGGTCACGTTGCCACGCTGAATTGCGAGGCTAATTCTCTGTCCGAGATAAAGTCCAGCCTTCGTATCGTGAGATGACTCTGCCAAACGCTTAGCCAAATTTCGATAAAGTTTATGGGCACTTGGTCCCCATGAGCTTAATGTTTCGACCCCAAACGGTTCAAATATGTAAGTATCTCCAATACTTTCATATTTGCACCGCTTAAGGGCCTCTGCCGAAGCAGCAGCAGCAGCCTGATTTCCATTTGCAGGGTCCCCCCTGTCTATTAAGTTAAATGCATTTTTAACGTCAACTTTCAATATAATGTTATCTGGCCGGAATTGAATATAAGACCTGGCAGCATGGATGGCTGCTTCACAGCCCCCTCTCACGCCGAACCCCAGCTGCGTTGGTTGGAAGTAATTATTCAGAGTATCGCACACCGTATGGCAAGAAATCTTGGCTGCTAGGCGGCGGTATGTGGTACCCACAGCAATTGGACGAATGCCGCCATCCTTTTTCTTAAGCGCACAGAGGTTGGCTCCGTATAATGCGGGTAAAATACTAACATTTACTTACCAGCCACCATTAGATTTACGAGGTCTGTGAGAGCATCCAGCAATGCTGTACTAGCATCTCCACCTGCACCTAGAAGGTCTTTTAGGTGTGCTGTCAGTCCGTCAAGACCGGCAGCAGTACCGCTTCGAAAGCCATTGACAGCCTGGCTGACCTCTAATGATGTAATCTGCAAAATATGGGATGGATTACTAGGAGATTCTGGAAAATTTATATTGTCTGAGGGAGAGGGGTGTTTGTCATGTAGAGATGAAAGCGTGTCTGTTAGGAGCTTGTGCATCATCGCTAAACAGAAGTCTAGCCGCACCTTTTATGTCGCCGTCACTAATTTTATTTTCAATAAGATTGAGATAACTGCTATTCCGAATGTTATTCCGATTTAACGTTATGTCAAAGTTAATGTTCTTGGGACTATTGCAGTTCTCTCTTTAATTCGTGTCCTGAGAGATACTGAATTGTCTGATGTATTTGAGGGGTCTATATGTAAGATTCGATATGGAAATGTTAGTAATTTTTGCCAAACCTGTGTAGAATTCAAATTAGCTGCCGACCTCAAATCGGCAGGCAACATGTACGGGACACAAACTCGAGCCCCACGAGGAACTCTTTTTAATATATGTAAAGTATGTTTTAATTTAGCTAGATGAGTGCACAAATCATACTAAAGAGGTAAAACAGGCGAGGAAGGCGCTGCCTGAGAGTTTGAAGATGATACAGTGCTAATAGCTTGCGGGTGTGTAGGTAAAGATGAGGAAGCTGAGTGGCATCGGGTAACATGAATTTTGAAGAAGCGCGGTTGTGAGCATAGATTACATTGTTTATAATTTGGCAAACTCATAGAATGAACTTATATTACAGCATAAATATATACAAACCAATATAACATACATGTCATAAGAACTTCATACAGAAAACGTTGCTAGGTCACGACGGCCACAACAGGAAAAAACGCTTCTTTGATTGGTCGTCGCAAAAAAAATATAAAAAAATCCATGGCAACCGACGTATGTCCTTGGAAACAGTCAATGGCCACTGTTTACTGGAGAACGACAAAAATCAGCTGATTTTTAATTTGCAGATATTAATGCAAGTAGCGCACGTCTTATATAATCTCTCATAAAATTAATAAGCATGTGAAGCAAAAACAAAGTAAGTTGATACCATTTCAGATATAACAAGATCACATTAAAATTCACCCCATTATATCGCAGCTTGCAGTCTATCAACAACAAGCTCTACGTCCAACAAGAACAAACACACATGTTGTTTTAGTATTCCCAAAGCAAGGATATCTCCAATACGACAGCGGGTGTCGGATGTCGCCGCCGGATACCGTTTAGAGGCGAGGCAAACGTCATCGCATTGTGCGCCCGACCGCGACTCTGGTCGAGCGCTAGGGTTGGCAAATATGGCACTGGGACTGCGAGTATTGCCAGTAATATTTGAGATATGTTAAACCAAGTGATTATGTGCCGAATTGTTAGACTATGATATTGATATGTCTTTGCGTTGTTGTTTTAGAAATCTGTTTTTTTTTATAAATACTTAGCTCGCAACATTATGAAAAATATCCAGTATATCGATAAGACTAAGCTAAAATGTTAATTTGCCAAAACGATAAATAAGTTACATTTTTGTCAAATTGAGTATTTTTGATGACAGCAGATCGCATATAGTTTCAAATCTGTAGAGGAAAAGGGGAGAATAAGTGGGAATCATTTAATGTTGGCGATGTTTCGGCTTGTCTAGACGCCCAGGGTATGCACTACTTATTTGCATATACAGAATGCACGCCACTGGTAGCAACCACCTAAGCTGCTACCTAATCTGTAGGCACCGGACGGAAGTGAAGTGTCGCGTGCAGACACGAGCTCAGTTGAACGTTTTGCACCGGTAAATTGGGGTTGTAATCCAGGATATAAATTTTTGGCATTCGGCAAACTGTATTATGAAGATTGGAATAATAACAGATCTTGTTCATTTATTTAAAACGTTGTAATAAAGCTATAGAGATAATTGTATCAATATATAAAATATCTTAATAAATACAATGATGTAATAGATATCATTGAATAAATATAAATTAGCAATTGTATATATTTCATAAAATTATCGTTAACAAGAGCATTCTATGTTCTTACGTCACCAATCAAAAATATAGTGAAGAAAACAAACTTCCAACTAAACTTCATTCCAAACCATTTATTTGTTTTTTTAACAGTTTTTTGTGATTTTCCGTAATAATATATAAAAAGGCATACATTATCTATTCCTTATTAAATACATATCGATTTTATTAAAGAGCAACTTTGTATAGATATAATGCATCGACGTATTTTAATATAAGTAAGTGTAATAAATGATATTAATAATTTTATCTGTTTTATACATATTTACAACTAGCTGTTACGCGCGGATATTCTCCCGCAGTATAAAACCTAAAATCGCTTCGTTAAATCACGCGACGCGCAGCAGCCGCGCGGTAAAATATTGCTTTATTTTTCTAAAATACAAATTCCTTCTTATCCAAAAAGTATCGTCCAAATCTATCCAGCCGTTTTAATGATGACCCGGGACAGACAAACAGTCCGACAAAAATATATTTTTTTATTTCAATTTTACAAACAGACGCTCCAATTTTATTTATATGTAATAGATCTAAAAAACGAAAAGTCAATAAACAAAATGCATATAATCGATTCTGAGATAGTAAATGATTTATGACAGTCTGTGTCTCATTACTATGTCAATAAAGTACGCTTTAACTATAGTACATTTATGGTCAATATAAAAATATTTATTCATTTGCGTGAGCTGTTTAAAAGAAAATAAATGGTTGGACAAAGAAGAAAACTGCGATATCTATACGATGACAGGTAATGTTATTTAACACGTCTCTTAAATAATGATACTAGTGCTATCACGAACATTTCACGGTAACGATTTTCCAATTTAGTTGCTTGAATAGAAAGAGGTTAAAATGATAATGAGATTTATAGGTTGGAATTTAAAGCTAAGATCTCAGGTTGGACCAAGAGGAATCTGATTGTTTAAGTAAGAATATAAAATTTGTTTTTTAATGTTGATATGATTTTGTGTAATATTATAATTGTCTAGCTATCGCATTGGGGAAACCTGTAATGTTAGTCGTAAGATCACATGTCAATATTAAAATATTTTTTTTCTAAAATACTAGGAATAAGAAGAACTGTAAAGTGTAAATAGAGAAAATCGGTACCGATTTACAAATGCGAGATGGGGCATATAATAATTGATTAATAAAAAATCAACTACATACCAGTGTGTAGATAAAAATAATATAAATTAAAAAATTAAATAAAAATATGAAATATATAAGTGATGATCAGAGAGACGTTTTCAAAAACCGCGCTGCCAGCTTTGTCTCGCATGGCATGGCATAATCATTAGTGCGCTAATTCTAATCTATTATTATAAAAACGTTAGAATATATATTATATAAAAAGGCTTGAATTTGAATGTCTACCCCTGTAATCAAATTATTAAATATTTTATTACCTACATTCAAATGATAAATTTAGCTACGTTTCAAATGAATGCTCTAATTTTCCGTTAGAACTCCTATCGACGCCGTTTCATTTCCACATTTCTAAGCATTATTTAATATGCGACTGAGTTCATAGAAATTCGAGTTAATTAAATCTCTTAACATGAATGCTAGATAGAGTAGAAAACATTCAAGTGACGATAATATCGCAAGACACTCGAAAACTGTATTTGAAATTAAAATAAGGGATTTATATTATAAACAAGTGAACCCGACAGACTTCGTTCTGTCAAAAAGATTTGGAATGCGGTAGTTTTTTGTTCCTACCTCTAAGTCATTTTTGCTATACTTATTTGTCCAGGTGCTGTTGAATAATCAGCTTACTTTTTTATTTTTTATTATTAATGGGTTTACGTTTGGCCTCAGTCTCGCCTGATGGTAAGCGATGACGAGGCCTATGATGGTACATGTTTACCCAGGAAATACCTATTCACTCTGGCCTTAATACACCGAGGTTATAAGCTTCTGGAAACACAGAAGCAGGAAGAGCGTTCCACTCCCGAACTGTGCGAACCGAAAAAGACGCAGCGAACCGCTTAGTGCGAATTGCCGGAAAGTCAACCACATGGGGATGAAAGCACTCCCGGCGTCTTGTAGTCTGTGGTAAAATGTGGAGGGTGGTATTAAGCTGTGAAGTGCCTGCGTGCACTCTCCAAAATACACCTTATAAAAAACCGATAGACAGACGACTTTACGCCGATGCTCCAAACTTGGAGTTTGGTTACCATCACATTTTGCGATTAATTTTCGATTTTTATCACCGCAAAAACTATCCTTGCACTTTAATGAACATAAAAAAAGAATTGGTAAAATTGGTAAAACAACGCTTGGACCAATTTTACCAATTCTTTTGCAATATTTTCTTATCCCTACTGCAAACATAAAAGTGCCAACCCTAGTCAACTACGGTTTGACTACGATATCACATGGGATCCAATTCGTAGCAGCCAACATTGCCACCCGTAGCGCTTGTAGCTCGCCGTAGCATATTGCAGTAAAATTTACATTTTCCTGTATTTAATTACGACTAACACTAGCGCATTAAACGAGTTATCGAACCTGGAGAATGCTGCATACATTAAATTTTAGGTCAAAATGTAAAAGTGGCTTTGACCACTGTTTTCCTTAGCGAGTTCTAGGTGAAACTGCGCTCTATGGTTTAAGAAATGTAGGACTTTTTACAAAAAACAATAATATAGTTAGACTAGATACGAAAATTATGTATGACTCGGCTAATCATTTGAACCACAGGACCGATTTTAGAGAGACTTTTACAATCAGATAGATGTTATAATAAGAAGTTACAAACATAAGCCTCCATTTTACTGATACGCAGGCCGAGCTAGATGTTACTTAAATTTTGTTTCATTTATCCCGTTAAATTTTGATTTGTATCAAGACACAAGTACTAATAAATTACAAACATACATGTTCGTCACACAAATATTAAAATTAAATTTGAAGAATCACGTGGTGTAGTTGTTGAGACGATGATCCTCGTCTACATCAGTTCTATATAATAATTTGTGAACATGCCTGTTGGTATTGGTCTGAGTGTTTCTATATTTTAATATGTATGTTTTAACAAAAAAGTATACTATTATATTAATCCTTTCTTTGTTAACTAATTCGTAAAATAAAACACTTTTTTTACGAATTAGTTAACAAAGAAGTCATATATATATATGAGTGTTTTGCGTTTTTTTTATAAATAATTGTAAAGTTAGATTAAAATGTAGTTTTAAAATATGATTTAACTAAAACCATTGCCCAAGAAGCACTGGCAGAAAAAATACATTTTTCGTTCAATGGCACTATACTTACAACATTGTAATTTTAATAATGAGACGCAGTTCTAAATGACTAAAATGATGTTTCACCAGTGAAATCCCACATTTTAAAGCTCAAAGTATAGTAATAAATTTTCCAAAAGCCTTCGCTCATCAAAGATTACCAGGGCTTTCGCTATATACGAGTACAATTTGCCTGGGATTATTCTGTTTTAATTGAATTTAAAATAGAGAGCAGCATACGTAGAATGCATACGAATACTTTGTTTTACCTTTGTTAATAGAAGAAATACATTGAAGTTTATGCTTTGAGTCGTACTAAGATTTACCATTGTTGAACTCAATAAGGTGACAGTCATCATCATCAGCTCTTTAAACGTCCCCACCGAGGGCACGAGCCTACCCGTATAGGGTGATTGAGCCTTAGTCGTCCACGCGGGCCCAGTGCGGATTGAACGACTTCACGCACAACCTTTGAATCTCTTCGCAGGCGTGCATGAAGGTTTCCTCACGATGTTTTCCTTTACCGTAAGAGCATCAGATAACGTACATATAATTTCGGAAATTCGAAAACACGTGGCGGGATTTGAACCTCAGACCTCCAGGTAGGATGGCAACAGTCCACACCATTGAGCCACCGACGACAGTCCTCATAAAAAATATCACCTGATTGGAAGTGCTAAAGACGGCATCCCCATCCCTTAATTATAAAATATCTCATCTAGCCGCCAGCTAGATCTAAGGAGTTGTGTATGTGCAATTGAGTTTAAGCGTTATTATGAACTTTAAAGCTGTAAACGCAAAATGTGTTTTATAAATAACTGATTAAGATTTCAATTGAGATACTGGTAATTTACAACGCGGTTTTGTTTTGACTGGCAAGTAAAAGTTATTAAAATATTTTAGATTTATTTAAATGTTATAATTTTTACTTATTAAGATAAATGTTTACATAAATGTGAAGTTTAAAAAATAAATCAAAATTTTTGTAACTGCTGAGCCAAATTTAAATAAAAAGTTCAACAAATATAGTTTACCTGTCAAATGTGTAAAATTAAATTCGTATTTTTGTATTTCAAATGGTAATTATATATTTAGTGTTTATGTAACCATTTCTTATATAGGTAACTTAGATGCAATAAAAATTTTAAATGATCTAGTGTTAAATGTCGATTAAATTGATCTTTTAGCCTATAGGTAAGAAGCCTGTATACTACATTGTATGTGTGCAGTGTATAATCAAAGAAGTGTTATGATTACAAAATCATAACACTTCTTAACAACAAGGGAACAATAAGTTTAAGAAAAAATATAAAATTTTTGAGGTATAGCTAGTAACTTTATTCATAATGAAATAGTAATTATTAAATTTTTAAACATGTATTATATATATGTGTATTGAAAATAAGAGACAGTAACCTTGATAAAAAGTACCACGTGATATTTTGCCTTGACGAAGCGAAATCGGGTCAATTTCGTATTAATTAGATACAAAAAACAGTAAAGTAAGCCTCTCAGAGTACGTGACCGTAAACAAATTGAAGGTTGCCGAGGAAAATTTATGGCCTTGGCATCTGATAGATTCAGGGTTGAGGTTATTTATGAATAATTACAACAATGATCGGTTTCCATTGATTGATCGTATGTAGTAAGCATTACATTACTCACCTTAGTAAGTGTTTGTTTTTGACATATTTTAGATAGATTAATTGATGCTTGTTACTCTCATAGAACCTAAATTAATTCGGTATTACTGGGTAGAATGAACCTAATATCTATTGTCTATGGTGATTACACACACGCATATTTCACACATAACAATCTGATATACAAGTGAGACCTAAGCGGTAACCACAATCCCTTAAAACAGTATTGTTATAATGATACGTCAGCATTTTTGTACCAGAAAAGATGAAGTAATATTATTGTAATACTGTTTTAAGAGATGGCGGTAACCCCCCTGGAGTCCTGAAATACAGGACTGCCTTAGTTTGGTCTCCAGAAATGTAACATTAAAGGATAAAATGCAGACTTAAAGTGTGCAGCAGCTGAAAAAAAAAAAAACATTATATAAAAGTCATGTAAACCGTATCTAAGAAGTGTATTTTATTTCTCACAGCTGCATCTAATGGGAATAAGTTATGTATATGTATGTATTGTCTAGATTCTGATTAGGATGCCTTTCCGTGTCCGAGTCGTGCCAAAATTAAAACGAATACAGAATAATGTTTGCAACTTCAATTTGTGTTTCTGGAACGTGCCCAAGCATTGACAGAGATGCGTTTGACTGGCCGGCTTTTAGAACCGATTTTTAAATTCGGAATGTTTTAGTCCAAAAATTTAGAAAGCAAAATGTTAACCATATGTAAAATGTGCCAGTGCCGTGAACAGAGATTATCGATTAGAGATTAGAGAGTAGGGTATTGAAAGTGAGCGACGCCAATCACAAAAATAATAAATAATTATCATTTTGACAAATTGAGTGCTGCTGATGACAGCAGATCGCTGGTCGGCTCGACGGTTTTAAATCTGTAGAGAACGGTGGCCGAATAAGTGGAAATAATTTAATATGTTGGCGATTTTCCTGGTTGTCTGGACGCACTACTACGAAATATGCTATAAATGTTCATCATCATCATCAGCAGCTCATTAAACGTTCCCACCGAGGGGCACGAGCCTGCCCGTATAGGGTGGATTAGGCCTTAGTTGTCCACGCGGGCGCAGTGCGGGTTGGACGACTTTTCGCACAACCTTTGAATCTCTTCGCAGGCGTGCACAGGTTTCCTCACGATGTTTTCCTTCACCGTAAGAGCGTCGTATAACGTACATATAATTTTCGAAAACTTGAAAACACATTGGTACGTGGCGGGATTTGAACCTCAGCTCTCCCGGTAGGAGGGCGACAGTTCACACCATTGAGCCGCCGACGCTCTATATGTTCCTGTAAAGTTAATAGAGTAAAATCTTGTCAAAGTTCCATTAAAAATATTGTGCATGTTGGACTTTTACGTTTAAACAGTACCTAACGACCTTTCTGTACGAGAAACTTAAATGTAGTCGTCATCATCATCATCATATGTAGTCGTGATATTGTGTAATACAAAAATTAAATACAATAAGAGACATCAGAAAAGACATATTTGGCATATGAACGTTTCGTGAATATTCGAGTATTTAATGTACAAACGTTCACATTTGTAATATAGCATTATGCTATTGTTTTCTTTAGCTGATAAAATATAACCTCTCTTACTTTGCATTTATCATTTTAGACGTAAATTCCACAACTCGACTTATTTTTTAGACTCCTTAAAAAACTCAGTTTAAGGACTCTGGCAACATAACAGTTTAGTTAACGTTAACTTATCGCTAAAGCCTTGTTTATTGTTAATGGGGTGGGGCCATCGTAAGTTGAACAATATGGTTTATAAGGTCTATAGTGGATAGATAGACACTAGGTGTAATTTCTCTAAGAATATATCTGTTAAACATTATAAAATATTCTCGTTAATGAAAAACATCCCCGGGATAAGTAAAAATACTCACAACCCTAAGCAACCATTAATATAATTCTACCGCCATATTTAAAAATTATAAAACTTTTTAAAAATAGAGCTTTATTTCCTTGAGTGGCCAGTGTAATTTAGAAAAGTAGATAAGCTCGCGGAGGTTTCATTACGTCGTCGAAGTTTTCCTTTGAAATGCTTTAAGTGTCATTTTCGACTTAGAAAACTGTCCTTCGATCTAGAAAATTCATAGGAACATCAATTTAACCCTGTTAACTCCATGAGCCTATTAAATTTAATACTGGCACCGTTACCAGTAACACAACTCTTTGTATTGAACGTACCGCTTTATATCTGCCACAGAAGAAGCACTCTTAGTGGCTAATGAACAGTTGAACATATTTGTGAAAAAACTGTTTTAAACACACATACACAGACACAAAACCACATACATCTCTTTAAATGAAATTTTAGTTGATTGATGGCTATTACTTTAGGTTGATAAAATTATTTGAACTTGGTGGTATCGTGCGGTTTCGAAACAATTGTAAAACTAATAAACAATCGTCATCTTTAACTATAATATTGTACCTTGCTAAGTTTGGTAATATATTTTTTTATATACCTACAAGTTCACACTACCTTTTCCCGCCGGGGTAAACTGAAACTTTTTCTTTCTTTTAGTACTAATATTGAAAGTCTCTTGCATCTTCGCCATTAATTTCTATGCACCCGCGTCGTTCTTCCTTGACCTTGTTTTATAACCTTCTCGATTTCATAATTTACTAGTGTTGCATAGTGTGAAAAATCTGCAAGCTTTGCCCTCAGTTTTCACTACAATATGCTAGAGAGTCTGAAGGCTGATAGGCTATAATGCGCGTCTGGTTGGTGCTTAATGGATCTATTTGGATTGGAGCCAACTTAAGCGCCACGCGGACTGCAAAGCTTGCAAGGCCATTGTGTTTTTGTTCACCCCTTTGAAATAGCCTAGACTGATAGTAGATCACTTAAATGCTATTTTATTGACAAAATGTCATACATTAATGATATGGAAACTTCGTGGAATTAAAGTCTACGATATATTACGTGTTATTGTTTTAGTGCTGGTACCACGTATGGTTAACCGTTATTTAGTACCCATCATCATCAGCCCATGAAATGTGCCCAACGAGGGGCACGAGCCTACCCGTATAGGGTGATTACTAGGCCTTAGTCGTCCACGCGGACCCAGTGCGGATTGGACGACTT
>PQWD01005397.1:0-18029 GCA_019425675.1 Leucinodes orbonalis
CTTGCTTGGCACAAAGTAATATTATGACTTTGACTTCATAGATTTTTGTGATTCATTTAGATAAACAATACACTAACTGGATGCACAATCACGATGAAATATATTATCAACCAAAAACTATTCTAGCCGCTTGACACATATTTCGACTTATTGTCATATTTATGACATAAAAGTATTCATTAAAATGTTTATCTTAATACGTCATTAAAAAGGGTACAAAATTAAAAGCACTTGCATACTACTCATTATAAGATGTAGCGAGCGACGTGATTATGAATGAAAATTCTGCCAATTGACGTGATGGGCAGAGTGTTGCCGCGAACATTCTTTGAGTGAGATTGTGCATGCAGTTCGTTTATTGTTTATCTAAGGTGATTTGATAAAAATCGTGAATTCTTGCCGCTTAAAAGATTAATCAATTGACTAACTCGTCAATTTGCGGCGTGCCAATTATCAATATTGTAAGATAGAAACATATCAAATATTCAATTAACTTCGTATTCCGCTGATATTTAAACAGCACTGTTTGTTGTTCTAAACTAACATTACACACCTTGTTATTTTACAAAATTCTACGATAACAAGTACCTTATTACAAACCCCTTATTCGACAGCTAAATACAATTTCGTGGAAATGATAAACAGGCTAATTTAACAATAACATTCAATGATTTTCAATTATGTCTACACTCGTGTAGCTAAAGAGATACAATGGAATGATTTAAATGATTTGAACGTGATGTTACAGGCTAAATTAGCTTTATTACAGAAAATAACATTATGCTGTGATATGTTTGTAAAGCCGTGGTTTCTTAATTCAAAGTGACAGTTTTAGGGAAATGTATTACTTGGTGGATGCGTTTTACTTCATGAAAATGAAATTGATATAAGGGTTCCCAGGTTAAAACTTTTGAGCCCTAATACAATCTCACTTGCACTTTTCATTCAAAAAATACCAATCGAGGCTCTGGGGACCTAAATTGAAAGACAAGATACACTATTATTTTGTATGCAACTGTACTGTACAGGTAAGCATACTTCAAAAGCGTATCGAATGCAAAAAACAAATGTCCTTCAAATATTCTGAACCAAAACAATAGACAGTTCTTATTCCCTTTCACGACCTAACCGTCTAATTACTCGTATAACTTTCGTGCCCCGGAAAAGATTTCAGAGTTCATAAAGAAAGGCTGCGGGCTGGAATAAAAGTTAATGGTTCTTTATCTACAGCCTACCGATGCGGGGGCTATGTTATAGAGCTTTCTTTGGAATAAAGCAGTAATGTGACTCCACGTTTACAATCTTATATTGGATTTTACCAATTACTGACATTTTAAATGAACCCATATTAAAGCTTTTTTAATCTCTAGTGCCTTTATTTATAATAAAACACATAAAACCTGCATAAAAAGTAAGGGTTTAGGCGTTAATATTTATACTGTGATAAGCCCCAGCACTAAGTTAATTCTCGAATGTCAAATACTCTATAAATTCTACTATTATTTCAGTCAGATGTTCCCCAAGCGATTGTTTCCTTCGAATGCTCACGATCAACTGTCTGTAGAAGCGTGCGCCATCTTTATAAAATAATTGTTCAGTGTGATCCATAAAGCAACATTGCTATTATAATCGATTTGCATCTGAACAAAAGTTCGAAATGAATTCGCAGTTTATAAAAAACACGATCAATAAAATAAATCACGACATATTGATTTCATAGTTTTATCTAGGTTTTAGGCACAGGTTTACCTAGTTCAGGCAAATGTGAATAATGTCGACCTATTTTAAATTTGAGCTTGTCATGTACATTTATTGGTTTTAAATGAAATAAATAATATTTTGATTTGATTTAATTTGATAGTAATCACATATATTGAATGCTATTTTTATAGACCATAATGCAACATAATATTCGGTGACGACAGAAACACGATATCATGTTAAAAAACATCGCAACCTGTACAGCAGAAGTAAGAGGCGCCTTAATCTCCTCCGCAAAAACAATAGTTTAGCAAAAGTATTTAAATCTCAACAAAAACCAGGGCCGCATTATTACTCCTTAGTGTTCTCGCTAATGTTAGAGCATTAGTTTACAAAATAACGAGTTTCTGGATGAAATTAATGAGCAAACATAAAAGATGGCGTTTTTATAAATGGACACTATTTTACAGTAAAATATTTTCTCTTATTCGCTACATTTAAATATATTTCTGCATTTTTTAGTGATACCATTGCTCGGTTTTTATTAAAAAACTAGTGTGAGGTAATCTTAACAACGCATAGCTTAACTGCTCTACAAAAGTATTTATGCATTACAAAAGGTCAGAACCAAATACATACGAATTAACCTGTGAAAGATCGTATATAAGATCGTCTACGTGAGATCTTAGTCTCACCTTTCCTGCTGGCATAACAGTGGCGTTGTAGTGTATTTTATGATGTATAGTAGGTTTATGTGGAACATATAACTTTAAAAGAATTTTCTCGAATTTTCCATCCTCCTTTGAACACGTTTGCGATCATGGCTTAACATTTTAATATTGTTACGCGGAGCATTTTGTTAATATGTTCCCGTGAAAGCTACTCTAGTAAAGCCAAGCCGCATTTAATAAATTTTAATCTCATGCTTATACTATTAAAGTGTACGTGGTATATCTATTTTTATTATACATTTATAAATAAATATCCACAGACATTCACACAGCACCATCTGTAGTTAGGATACTATACAACTAATAAACATACATTTATACTTTTTTTTGTAAATACATTCATACATAGAAACACCCAGAACAGCATGTTCATGCACACAAATTTTTGTACTGCCCGGTATTAAACCCGGAACCCTTGGATAGTAGCCAACGTCTCAACCAGCAAGGGAAACAACACTGTACAGCCTTGTTTATATGTCATTTAATTATTATTATATACATAGATGTGTATATTTTAATACTATTATATGTATCGTAATGTTTATTTAATTAGTATTATGCATATGGCCAACATTCTTAAATATATCACTTTATTAGATTTGTATTTAAATACCTATTGTTTATATTGACAGTCAATAAGACAGCCTTTCATTTGTTTATTTATTTATCCTTTATCTTATCCATGATAGTCACTTGTGCTCTGTCAGAATAACAGCGTTGCCGTGTCCACTTTTGAATTATTTTAATGCCAACTCAACACACGGCAACAAAAACTGAGACAGGGCCTTTTTGACCACATAAATATATTGTATTTTCTATTTTATTAAGTATACAATGATTTGCTTTTTTTCGTTCTTTTTACATTGTTTTTTTTTGTTTTGTTTTCTTTGTTTTTGTTTCCTTTATCGTTGAATTGTTTTGTACTGTTATAGTCTTGTAATGTTAATTTTGTGGTCAAATAAATGTATTTTCTTTCTTTCTTCTTTCTTCAACCATTACACCACAGGGGTCGTCAAAGTAATAAGTATTCATAAATTGTTTGTTGGATGTTATAGGCTAATGACGATTATGTAGTTAATAATGAAATGTAATTAATATGCGTGGAACAGATAGCTCATTTTGCTTTATTTTTTTATTCATGTATTGATTTTTGTGCAATAATTAAACTCTGAACTACACATAGAGTACCTTAATACGTCGCTTAGCCGAATTATACTTCATTAATAGAAATCTCAAGCTCTTCCATCTCAACCAAATTTGAATAACTTAGAGTTTCTTTGAAAACAATAACAAAGAACTACAATTAGACTCTCTGTCTCTTAATTCTGTCTCTTAATACATGACTTCAATATCAAACGAAAAATTTACATTTTCATTCCATTAATTAATTATTAATTGAAGAAGATGCAACGACTCTTGATGTCTTGCTCTAGCGCGCGGTACCTTTACATAAGCGCTCTTGTACTACAACTTACGAACATTTACTGTATGAACGTGGGCATGGATCGAAACTAAAGTATATATAATATTTCGCCACCTATATTTATTGGCCATTGGTGTGGTCTGTTGCCTTCCGATCCCGCCACGTACTAATGTATTTTCAAAGTTTCGAAATTATATGTACGTTTATCCGACGCTCTTACGGTAAAGAAAAACATAGTGAAGAAAGAAATCTGCGTACGCCAACGGATAAATTCAATGCATGAGGTCTCAGGTCTGCTACCAGTTTTCCGCTCATTTTTTCCCTAAGCCGTGCTACTCTTTCGACACTTTTTATCTTGCCTGTAGTCTATTGTTTTCTTTTGGCTGGGTTGATTTTGTCAGAACTTTCACGGGCAGATAACTAAAGTATGATGAAGTAACTAAGGCCATTTAAACTACTTCCGTGGTTTAATGGGTATAGCGTGCAGCTTGGAACACTGCGTGTCTGCTGGTCGTGGGTTCGAATCCCGTGGGATAAAGTCGCTTTGTGCGGTTTCCTCAGTTAGTTTAAGTTATTGCAGGCTGAATCGCCTGATCATCCGAAACAAAAGATGATGGAATTTGGAGACCACGTTAAGCCGTCGGTCCCGAGTACTATCTTAGAATAGTAATAACACCCACCAACCCGCATTGGGTCAGCGTGTCGGGTTACGGCCCACGAGTATCTTCCCATAGCTATGCTGTGCGGGATGGCCTGTGCCCGGCAGTAGGCCATAGGCTGATGATGAAGGCCGCTTTTATGTCTACGCGGCGGAAATAGCGAGCCAGTAATAAATAAACTAATAATATTATTATTTAATGAAAATAAAACATATATTTTCAATAGTCCCCGTCGGCCATATTGTATTAATGGCGTCCACGAGTCATCACTTCGCGCGCTCTCAACCGCGCGTCAAAGACGCCCGACTGCCTAGCTGACAAAAGCGCAGTCTTCACATAACGACCGTATAATTGCGAGGCTTGGCAGCAAACTGTTTTCTTGGCGACTGCTTGTGACTTGCAAAAACTTACCGCTTGCAAACTTTCGAGAGTTGCTAATTACATTTTGCATTTTGTTGCAACTTGGCCTATATTGACGGAGATATGAGTTGCGGCTATGGCTACTATAGAATAAAGTGCAGATTCACTGTGAAACTTTCTAATTACAATGCGTATAAGGAGTTAGTTATTAGCTGTGCCGTCCCGCGACTTATACACAAAACGGATTGTTTTAAGCATACATTCATAATATGGCTGAAAATAATATCGTTCAAAGCTAAATCATTGTGTTAAACCTTTTTTATGTTATGAATAGATATTTATAACAAACATATATATCGTTTAAAATATCCCAAACCACATTTTTGTGCTTGTTCATATTGTGCTTACAACGAAAACGTTGACCCGACCCGAACGTTCGCCTTGGTTGGTGTAAGTTTTGCGGTCGTATACGATGCAGCTGAGAAACGAGATCTATTAAATCAAACTTATAGCGCTGAACCGACTATTGTGGGCTCCGTCTAGCAAAAGTTTTGTTTATTTCGTTTATTTAACATCTGAAGTTTGCATTTTATAACGCTTAGCTTTAAACACGCAAACAAATATTTGAATACATTTCAAGCCAAGCAAAACCCACTTGCATGACTTGAAAAGTATTTCAATTGAAAAAATATAGAAAATCTTTATACAAGCATTGAGTAAAGAAATTGATTCGGCAGAATAATACAGCTTATGTAAGTGGGACTTGGATATCAAAATATTGAATTTTCTTATAATTGCAAAACACAAATAATTTTACAAATTTCTGAATTAGCGGGAGAGCTAGAGATGCTCAAAATGCAAATGCTTAAGTATTATAGGAATCTATTGGATTGTAAAGATAAGATCATAGAACGAAAAAGTTCATAATTTTGTATACATTCATACATTGATGCGAAAAGTGTAATTATGAATGTAAGTATACACAATTATAAACGCTCCCTGCAATTATTTTAGAGGATCTCAAAACAATAAAGTTTTTAAGGAAGAAAACGGCAAACTTAAATTTTAATTATCACTTTTATTTTTGTGTAGGAACTGAAACAAACTTTCCAAAAAGTTAAGTTTTCTGAAATGTTATTGTTAAATTTATGTTATTCAATCAAGTTCGAACAGACATTGAAGAGCGTCGGTGGCTCAATGGTGTGGACTGTTACCCTCCTAATGTGTTTTCAAATTTTCTAAAAATATATGTACGTTATCCGACGCTTTTACGGTGAAAGAAAACATCGTGAGGAAACCTGCGCAAGCCTGTGAAAAGATTCAATGGTTGTGCGTGAAGTCGTCCAACCTAATCAAGCCTAATCACCCTATACTTGTGCACCTCGGTAAAAACGTGTAGCTGATGATAAATCAAATTCGAAGGAATGAAAATTGTGAGTTATATTTTGTTATGAGTTAAATACATAAAGTCAGTTAAAAAAACCGTACAGATCTACAAAATCTGTAATAAGTATTTCTGCATTTCTAGTTTACCAGAAACGACCTTTGATATCAAAACTGCATTTCCTAAGAATGCCTTTTATTTTGTACAGGAGCCGTAAATACTAAGAAAATAATTTTCTTTTGCATTCGCATAACAAAGGCCATATATACTGAAAACAGTATTTTCTATACAATACAATAAATGTCTTTGTTAAGTGACTCGTTATTGACATACCAACTTAGTATGCTTCCAAGCAATTGTGTTAGTTCTTTTTCTATTATTATTAAAGGTTTCATTTATTTTGTACCATACTTTGTTAAAGTTCGCAACGCTAAGAAGACAAAATATAAATTATTATATTACCAATTACACCTAATTAAAGAGTTCAAGTTAAGATGAATACATAACATTACTTTTGGTACCTATCATCATCAGATCATTATACGTCTTCACCGAGAAGTACGAGCCTACCCGTATAGGATGTCTGGGCCTAATCGTCCACGCAGCCTCAGTGTCGATTGGTCGACTTTACGCACAACCTTTGAATTTCTTCGTAGGTGTGCGCTGGTTTCCTCACGATGATTACCTTCCCCGTAGTCCTTTGACAGTCGTTAACGCCCACTAATCCGCATTGAGCCCGCGTGGTGGGACTGTTGGGTTAAGACCTTATCTCCCCATGGCTATGTTGGGTGCGAAGCCTGTGTGCAATGGGACACTATATGTAGTATATTGAATGATTCGTTTAACACACTAAAGTTTTCTCTTCCACAGGGTTTCACAGTAGCTCTATTCTACTGCTTCATGAACACAGAAGTGCGTCACGCCATCCGCTACCACGTTGAACGGTGGAAGACGGGCCGGAACATCGGGCGAGGGCGCCGGCGAGGAGCGTCCTACAGCAAGGACTGGTCCCCTAGGTCAAGGACCGAGAGCATAAGGTCAGATCCCAAAAATATTGAGGGCGCGTAGTTATCTTTTTAGTTAGTTATGGCTAGTGATGTTTGTACATACAGCCAGTGTTAAGTAAAATATTATTTCTTGTAAAATATGTTTTATATAAAATATATGCATATTCATTAGGTACCTAATAGATGTAATGTATGATAGATAAAATTTAACCATTTCCGTTAATTTTCACAAAAGATGTGCCACTTTATTTAAAATTCTTAGTAATTCTTATTGAGAGCACTTGAAGTGACCATTGCACTTTTTTGTTTCGTTTGCCTACACTCGCGTATGTTCCCAAATATTTAATATTTAATAATCCTCCTTAATTACTAAAAAAATAAACATAAACTTTGGTAAAAAACAAAATTGGAGACATGATACTTTACTTTCCCACCAAGAAATCCGTGAAATAAAGTTCTGATCAAGTCGGAATCGTGAGCAAGGTATCAATACTAGGAACTATTTATGAACAAATTATTTTACTCATATTTGGTACCAACGATTGAAACTTGTTCTCTTACGATAGATACGCTATAGGATTTCATAGATCTTGGACAACGCTTTGGTGTGGTAGGCTAAGCCAAGCTACGAAAGAAACAAACAGAAAAATCTTTATTCAACTGAACTTGTTACAGATACTTTTGCATCGTCAGTTGTTATTATTATTATATCTTTATGACTCCACCACCGGCTCGGAATAAGTAGGATCTTCGAGAAGAGCCGGCCAGAAACTCGATAGTCACTCTTTTAAACATGTTATATCATTAGTTACAGAGTTTTGTAATTTACCTACACGTAACTTTACAATAATTTATTACAAAGATTTTGTAACTGGAACACTATGTGCAAGACCACACATCTTTATCCGATAAATATTAGTCTATTGTATAATAACCTTTTTTCATGAGGGTTTTTTATCTTTAATTTAAAATGGTAAAAGGGCAATCCAGCACGATTTTGTGGTATTTCATTGAATAATTTTATGCCTCTTCCAACAAATGATTTCCCTACTTTACTAAGTCTAAGATTTGGGACAGCAAGTTTGTTTTTGTTCCTAGAATTAAAATTATGTCAGTCGCAAATTTGTTCAACCAAATAAAGATTTTTCTAATTTTAAACTATATATTTTAGGTTTAATCCCAGTAAATGCAAGTGTTATGTTACTTTTATCATATTTTTTGTTCTGTGTGCTTGTATAGTAAAAAAAATATGCTTTTTGTAATTATATAAAACTAATTATTTGTGTACCTATAATTATGTACTTTGGTTGTGTACGGTCAATAAATGTTTTTTTCTATCTTTCTTCTTTTCTTTCCTTCTTTCTTTCTTTCTTTCTTTATCATTTTCCAAATACTTCTGCGCTCTCGTGAACGACAGATGTGGTGTAATCGATAAAAGAGGTTTCACCTGTTTCGGGTTCGATCCCTGTGCAATATGTTTGTGTTGATGACAGGTCCGTTTAATGGATGGGTGTTTTATATGTATGTATCTAATAAAATACTATATAAGTATATTTATTTATTGTTCCGTGCCAATAATACAAGCTCCTTGCTAAAATTCAAGCTGTGGTCGTATGTCTGTTGTATATAAGAATATATATGCTTCTGTCGATATTTAATTAATGAATGCTTGTTTCTGTAGCTGTCGTATTTTGTGTGCATTTTAAATATATATGTGCATAATACATGTTTGTATCCTTAAGATATATTTGATTAATTTTTGTTTACGCATAACAATCATTTTGTTTGTACAATTATCTGTTATATGTGCACACTATTTTGTTTGTTTCTTACAATGGCGGATCCAGGGGGAGGGTCATGGGGGTCATGACCCCACTGAGCTATTTTTAAGTACTATAATATCATACATTAACAAAATACCTTATAAGTTCTTGACTACTACTATGTGACCCCTTCGTGGCGCCTTACTTGGATCCGCCCTTGGTTTCTTAATTATAGCAATGAAAGATTTTGTTGGTGAAGTCGTGATCTCCATCTGCAGCCAACCACAGTTATCATTTAGGTAAAAGCACAGATTTAATAATATATACTACAGATGATGCATCCCATACTGCAAAACGTGACCATCTACGGAAGCTATTTGAGGAAGCTATTTTTAACTCACTTTATTCTCACTAGATGCCACTAGGTCCGTGACTAGGTGCTTATAGCAAGATTCGCGTAGACAGATTAAACTGATATTTGAAAATCCGATAGGTGGCGTAAAAACACAGCTATTAATTAATCACAGTTCTAAATAAGGACGGCAACAGCGCATTTATTGTTTATTCTTACGGCGCGTGCGCTTTGACAGAGCGGCAACGTCGCGCGTTAGTGCGCTCTTCCGAATCCGATCCGACTAAAATGTAATTTCTCAAACCAAACATTTTGATAGGCATAGGTATCTATGTATATTTGACGCGCGCGTCGTGCGTGGCGTGTGTAGTATTGTGCAAATTTAATTGCAATTAAGAATTGATTAATTGTGACGTTGCAATTAAACAATGAATTTATTGTTGATTGTGAACCAATAACAAATGAATTTCCAGGTTTTTTAATTAAACTTTTATTAAATAAAACTATTACTCATTATTATTTCAAAAATATAGAATATTATATAGAATTGAGCAGTAAGCCGTTGGTTCCAGGTGGGGGTTATTAGAGGAGGCTCTTATTATATATTAATAAATATCCACTGATATACACACAGCGCCATCTTGCCGCAAGTTAAGCGTGAAGCCTGTATTATGTATGAGTTCTAAACATACTTATACACTTTTCTTGTAAATAATATAAAAGCCAGATATTTTGTGAACGAAAAGCATCTTATATGTAGGTATATAGCCGCAAGAGCGGTCTTGAATGGAAGCCATCAACGGCGACGATATATTTATCAAAGGACAAAGGATACAAACATAAGGACTTAAGCGCCGTGCAAGACGCGTCACTTACGCGTTTTCTTCAAAATACTTATTAGTGTTTTGAATCAATGGTCACTTATTCCACACTTGTAATGTTTTTTTGTTTTTGTTATATTTAGTTTTCGACACTATATTAAATTGCGTTTTTAATTTGCTAAGGAACTGATATAATTTATTTTTTCACTATCAATACCGGTGAACTGAATTTATTTTTGAAGACGGAAAGTAAAGGTAGGCTCTTCGTTCCAGCGTTAGGACGGTAACTTATTTATGCATATCAATATATATGCGGTACTACATATTATGCCAAAATAACAATGTTTAAAATTTTTGTCGGACTGTCAGTTTGTTCCGGGTAATCTGTGAAACGGCTTGACGTATTTGGACGGGACTTTTTTGGCAGGTAGCTGATGTAATAAGGAAAAACAGGGGCTGCTTTTGAACCGACTTAAAAAAAGGAGGTTACTCGATTCGACCTTGGCAAAAAAACGGAACCCTTATAAATTCGTCAAGTCTGTCTGTCTGTCCGTCCGTATGTCATATCCTTTTTTCTCCGAAACTATAAGAACTACACTATTCAAACTTTGTAGATATATGTATTCTGTGAACCGCTATAAGGTTTTTACAAGAAACTTGAAAATTAATATATTTTGGGGTTTCCATACAGTGAACTGAAAAAAAATTTTTTTCATCGACCCCCCGTTTGGTGTATCAATGTGTATAGATCTTGAAAAATGGTATCGAGGTTTCTAATATCATTTTTATAACTTGAATATTTTGCGCGAGAGACATTTTCAAAGTTGAAAAAAGTGTGTTAGAAATTCGAGGAGGGCTCTAATTTCTAAACTATGGGTTGATAAAATAAAAATGATGTACATAACCATAAAATCTGACAATCAAATTTAGTTTAAGCGATTTCTGATGTGAAGTTTTTTTATACGTCATAAATGGTGAACCACTATTTTCTCATAATAAAGCTGTAGTAGGTGCCTAAGTAAATAAATAATATTTTATTCTATGTAACTTACTGCTGCGGAACCCACCACTATCGACTCGCGCTTGCCCAATTTTTTTACGTTTGTTCGCATATATCTTCGTCGTTTATGAACTGATTTTATGATTATTTTTTTGTTGGAAAGAGGATAGTCCAGAGGTGGTTCCAAGATAAGGAAATAAGGGTTTGATGAGTGGTGACCAGAGAAATTGAACATTAAAAATCGACTCATATCAACTACTACTTCATGTAATCATGACAGATGTTTATTAGTGATTATTTTTATTAGGAATCCCATTCACTCACTTATTCTCAAAAATTTTCAGACAAAAATACAGACTTCAAACTGAAAATCTACAGAGATATGTTTAGCCAAATAGAAATGCTTAAATAATTCTTCATAATTTTTATGTCGGTGCCAAACAAACTACCTACCTATATTAAATTATAAAGCTGAAGAGTGCGTTTGGCTCCGACATCAAAATTATGAAAGAATTATTTAACCATTTCTATCTGGCTAAAATTTATTTTTAGTTTTAAATCGGTATTTTTTTTCCTCAAAGTTCAAAAAACGTAGCCAAGTCGTTTTTGTAGTTTTAACGATAAATTTAAGCAGAAGCAAGTTTTAAGAAGTACAAAAAAAGTAAGAATAAAATTTAAAACTTTTAGTTGAGTTGCGTTTAGTTCGACCCATCTAACATGCAATTTTATTTTGATTGCACTGCATATTTCATGTTTTTATTATTCCCATTTACAATTCATAAGTAGTCTTTTTATCAGTGTAATGATACACACAAAAAGCAATTTGTTATTAAAAATTATAATAGAAAAGCTGATTCAACACATCTAATAACACATTAACTGTGATAAAATTAAACGCAGTTTGCTCGCTCAAAGTGTACACGTGCAAGCGCCATCTATTAACTTTTTTTTTTGTTGCTGCAACCGTGCTTTCGATAATTGTGGTGGTTCCTTTTACTGCCGTTACCGGTACTGTCGCAAATCTTTAAAAAACTTTTATTTATTAGTAAAAAATGTTTTTTATATGATTGTTGATTGAATTAAGGAAAATATAGATTTTAGGAATAATAATTATTTGATAATATTGCATTTTAAAGTGTAAGCAAGATAAACTGATACAAGTAACGCCATCTATCGAAACTTCGTAGGAAGCTCACGGACAATATTAGGCGATGGGACCCCCGTGGTAAAAGTATATGGCCAACGAAGTCGCAAAGACAAAATAACCCAGCTACACCGCATATTACATGAGCGTTTGTCTCCGCTACGTCAATGCTACGACGCTACGAACTTTATACCGCTACATTTACGTTATGTAGTACAAAGAAACAACGTAATAAACAAAAAAAATGCTTACCTTAAAAATACTCTGTGGCAAAAACTTGACCTCAGGTCAATGATGTAAAAAGTATAGATTCGTGGTATGCTCACAAAACAATCGAAAAAAGTGTTCCGAATGCAGTGACAGCACACATCCATATATTTCGAATGAGCGTACATTTACCTAAACAAAAGAGGATAAACTGTACTTTCTTCGGCGGTTCATTTTTGAGGCACGGATGGCATATCTTTCTTTATATATACAGAATATCATTGCCTCAGGTAGCTTGTATATAGCCACTTGCATTGGTAACCCCAACCTCACCGATTTCAATATTTCCTTTTTCGTTTGGACTTGTGTTGCCTGCGGATGTCCTTCAACGCTTCATAAGCGTTGATGGCTCTCAGCTCAATCCAATTTCACTCACAATAACAGCTTTACTATAGCTGGGTTCCGGGCTGAAGTGGCAGATAAAGAGACATACACATTCTGTGATAAAATATTTGTTTACGTACGAAATTAACAACACTGTAGTACCTCTTACGGGATCATAGATAGATTTGTTAACACTTACTTTTATTAGCAGTAATAACACACACTACAAAAAATATAAACACTAGTGAAGCAAAACAAAAAACACCCTGGATACAAACTTATATACTGGGTTAAATTTTCAAGATGATATTTTATTGTGACAAAGTTTTCACTTCAATTTTGTTAATCATTACATTTTTAGCTATAAATTTCAAAAATTCATTTACATTTTGGTACACGAGCCGTTTATATCAAAGGCCAACGTAAAGAACCTTATGTGGGAAACCATTTGATGTACTCTGATCGCTTTTGAGCATCAAAACAACTTCCGACAATAATCCGTGGCGAAATATATCAGAAACAATTATAAATTATTTTCTAAATTTCTAATAGGAATTTATTAAACAAAGATAAATTTTGGACTCAAAAATTTTTAATAATTTCCCGAAATTTATCATTTTTACTTTTAAGAACTTATTTGACAGTTATTTTGTCCTCGAACACAAAGAAAACTCAATAGCAATATTTTTTATTTATTTATAACTTAATATTTAAGTTTTTTTTTAATAAACAAATAAAATACTCGAACAACACAACTCTTACAAAGCTTCATGTGACCTTGGCGATAAAAAAATATATTTTCATAACTTCTTAAACTTAAGTTACTGAAATATATTCACTTAGCATACCAGGAACTTAAAATACAAACACCAAGCAAGTTAAGCTAGTCTTTCGTTTAACCACAGTACACTTTTATCTTCTAGAACGCCCCTTATGTGCATAAAGACTTCCCGCACGCAATGAATTCACACCTTGGTCAATTATATTGCACATTTATCACTGCGAGCTATTGCGACACCCTCTTTACCTTCCCTTCACGTAATTGCCAATGAATCATTCGAACAAAAGTGTAATAGTACTTAACTTTATTAACTGGGAATATCTTAAACGATATCGCCATCTTTACGTTTGAGCAGGAACGTAAAACTATTTTCATTTTCCTCTCAATAAGGTTTGATGTTTAATTTAGAAATTACTGCTAAATAACCATTCATTAAATGTATTTCTAGAAATATTTTCTATTGATGTTCATGATTTTTAAGAGCTTGATAGCAAAGCGGTTACCTCGTTCAGTTACCTGATAGCTAACCAATAACCTTTATTGTGCTGTTCTTTAAAAGGCACCTTAAGCCGTTTGTCTCACCTACTATCTATAGATTTTATTGGTTAAAGCTTACTAATCTGCATAGAGCCAACATCGAAATTCTATTCTAAATTGCCAGACCAAGATGGATTTTTCTTTAAACAATAAATGTCGCATAACATTTATCCAGAAGTTTTATTTCAAATATCTTGCATACCAACAAAGAACTATAACAATTATTTGCTTGATTACAACAATGTCTCTGTAAGATAAAACTACAGAGACTTGTTTTAAGATATCAGATCTCATATAAAATTAAAATAAGAGTTAAAATTAGGTATAATTTGAAGTATTCTTTTTTTTACCATCTTCTGATTATTCATCACTTCTCTTTGAATTACTGACACTGGTGATTTGGGCCACTCTCGTTGGCTATCATCATCAAGGGATTCAGTTATGTTCAATACTAGTTTCTCTTTTACGATTACATAACCAAATTTTAAAAAATCGAATATAATAATTGTAATAAAAAGATATTTGATACAGACAGTTTTACAAATATTTGATTTAATATTTCTTTCAATTTAATAGTTAAATTAGTTTTAATATAAAGTACATAATGTTAATTTAGTTAAATTTTTATTTGAATCGTTTTCAAAATCCTGTCACTACAAACCTAAGTGGTTTTTCGTCAGGGATTTGATAAAAAAATACTACGCTTTTCCGTTTGGTGTGTGGTGATTGCAAAGACGAATACAATAAAACTGTTAACAACCCTTTTCTTCCTAGTGATTACAGCACTGATTATAAAGGAAGCTAGTTCAATTATAGTTCACATTTGCCTTTGACATTCGGTGCTATTGTTGTACAGTAACCTATATGCGAGTTGCAAAACTAATTATACGGGCATCGTGGCTCTGTTAGTCATTTTGAGGTAATTTGGTTTGTCCGATTCATTATCAGTTGTCAATGTACACGCAATAGAGTCGTTTTACCTTTCTTGGACAAAAAGTTAAGAAAGAAATCAAAAAATGATAGTGTTTGAGTCGTAAAACGCAATAACATATTTTTTACTTTAAGTTTAGAAAAAAATCATCATCATCATCAGCCTGTACTGTGCAGCATGGCTATGGGGTCATTGTTATAATTAAAGATTAATTTTACTCTTGTTTTGATTTATTTTCCGAAGGGCCACAAAACTGCATCGCTTATTCAATATCTTTGTTTTTTGCTTTAAGATTACACTTTTTGATTTTGTAATTATTTGATATGCATGAGTGATTTTTGTAAGCCTAATATCAATTGATTTTATTCGACTAATATTGATCATGCATGTGGATTTTGTAACCAACATCAGGCACACAAAGGTTGGATTAGTCTATGAGAGGAGGCAATATCTTTTACCACATATGCTTACTCTTTAATTCCAAATCCATGTTTGACCAATAATTTTTTCCTCAATAGGCTCACTGTTTGAAGAAGCCTGGACCGGATTCGCAGCTTTGCTTTCTGGAAGGGACTTTGTGCATTTACGAAGAATTTTAATGTGAACGATGTTGTAATGTGGATTTGGATGTATTTTTATTTTTGTTATTTACCAATAAACTGAATGTTATTCCGCTTTTAATTCCTGAGTGTTTTTTTTTGTCACTGTGAAATTGCGAAATAAATAATCTTGTTCAGTTTATTTGAAATCTATCATAACATTGTCGACCGTTATTTTAAACCGTAAAAAGGTGAATTTCGCAATTGCACAGTATCATTTTGATTCTAGACATGCTTTCATAATTTTATTAGAATCCTACGTTTTCTTTTGTATACTTCTTAAATAATTTATAAAAAACTAACATAAGAGCTTATAACTAATGCATGCAGCCAAAGCTTAATATGTCCGAATGCCAAAATTCAATTCATCGACCTAAGAAAATTTACCGGGCCTCGAAGAGTACCCTACCATGTACTGAACGCGACTCTGGTTACCCATCAATTGTTGAAACAGCTGAGCGTGTTACGGTTCGAAATCTCTCATTCTTGGAATTCATTGGGGGAGGCCTTTGTTCTGCAGCTAAACTACTTTTTCTGCTAAAATGCCTAATGTAGTTACACGAAGAAAGCATTTCTTCGAGTAAAAACTGGAACTTCTGTTATGTAATGGGAAATTACATAACAGAAGTTCCAGTTCCAGTTCCAAGCGACCACTTTAATGATTAAGTACTATTTATGTAACATAGAATGTCCCTAACATACGAGTACCAAACTCAAAAGATGTGACTTTGCTAAGCCGCGTTTTAATTAGTAAGCCGGTGTAGATATTGAGCTGATAGAGCCTAGTAAAAAACTAGTTTATAAAATAAATTTCAATATTTCTATACTCACAAACAAAATCAATAAAAACCATCCCTATGATAATATGGCCAAATTATGGTGCATGCTTGGTTTAAAAAACATGTCACACAAGAGGATTATTTATTAGACAAACAATGTTAATATAAAAAAATAAATAAAACATATATCATAGTAAATTGAAGTTAAGTAGAAAAAGAAGTCGAGAAATTAAGAAAAATTTGTGAATCATTGTTTCGGATGATTTAATTTTACGTTCCATCGCAAAACCGAATACTGATAATATTACCAACAGTCTACGAAATATAAATACAACTGAACTTGTGAAAGCGTTAACACAGGAACTCTGAATGTTGGAACAGGGACAGAGAAGCTCAAAAGAAGGTTTTTTGGTTAGAACATGTGATAGGAAGCTATTATAACGTGAAGAGAAATGAGTTTGGATGTCAAGCTTTGGAAGAGTAATAGGAAGTCCTAAAATAAGACGTGTCAGAAAATATATGACTGAGCAAAAGTGATAGATGGAATCACGGTTAATAGACAGAATAGAAAAAACATATCAGCAGCACCGACTCTTTTATGAATCTGAATAAAACAATAATTGTCAATTACGTACATTCAGGGTTCCTTATAAGGAATTAGTTACCTGATGCGGTTTGAAGCCATGGACAAATCTCTTAAAAATATAATGATTCCGATTGAATTACTATAGTAGGTACAAGTATTTTTAGTACCAATACGCTGGCTTTCTGAAAACACTTAAAAAATAGTTCCACTACTCGTATGTACCATAGCACAGTATTTTCAATCTTATATTGTACATCCTTTGTATACATATTATCCAAGAGTCTCGCTCGCATTCAGTTCATTTATCACAAACTAAACACGTACACGATACACCTAAATTCCAAGCATTCAAATACCTGAATCCCTCATTGAGACCTTCCCATTGGTAAAGTTTATCAAAGAAATAGGGTTACGTCTATTGCTAAAGGCGAAATTTCCATATCCATCGGCACTTCATACAAATGGCTGAACTGGTGTAACGAATCTTGTTATCCCTTTGCCTGGCTGTTGTTCACATGTTTATTCGATTTGAAAATTTAACGACATCACGCTTCAACTCGAATATACGACGTAATCTCGAAAAGAACGCGTCTGTTGACTTTACTGCTTTCGTTTTGTTGGAGCAGTATAAGATATTTTGGGTGATTTGCTAAAAAATACAACGATCGTAAAATGAAGGAATGTTTACGTATCAACATAAAGGTTGTTTTGTTATCTTTGAATGGGAAAAGTAAAACAGGTCGATATGGTATACATGGTTATCTGATCCTTAAAATCAAAGTGATCTCAAGCCAGACATGCTTTTGATCTCAAAATACATTTTATTTCTTGATTTTCACACAACACCATCTAGCGCCATATTATGCGAGAGTTTGTAGTA